>JAQFVV010017635.1:0-22817 GCA_028023455.1 Epiperipatus broadwayi
CAGCAATCTGGGAGGTTACAATATATATATATATATATATATGATCACAGATGTAGCTTTACCAATAGCTCATTCAAGCTTGTTTACAATAAATGCCGAGAGATAATCGAAAAATTCAATCTCTTTCAAATTGTCCCCAACCTTTAAACCATGGTTTCAAGCTAATTGGCTTTCGTCAGTAAAGAGTAGGAGAACTAGAAACTAGATCTAAATTCCAACTCTACTGAACAGCATTTATGCAAACTGTTCCTATGAGTTTGAAAGCACGAATTTTTCAGATACGTAAATATCTTAAAATCCAGCTAAACTAGATAGCTATATTGGTTTGAAATCAGTTCAGCTTCACCACATAGTAAAAAGATTCTGCAATCTATATCATTGCTAAAACCTTCAAAGGTACATTTATGATAAACAAAACAAGTTAAAAAATTTTTAACCTGCCTATAGTTTGCATTTTATGATCATAGATGGAGCTTTACCAATAGCTCACTCAAGCTTGTTTACAATAAATGCCGAGAATCAAAAAATTCAATATCTCTTTCAAATTGCCTCCAACCTTTAAACCATGGTTTCTAGCTAATTGGCTTTCATCAATAAAGGGTAGGAGGAACAAGAAACTAGATCTAAATCCCAACTCTACTGAACAGCATTTATGCAAACTGTTCCTATCAGTTTGAAAGCACAAATTTTTCAGATACGTAAATATCTTAAAACCCAGTTAAACAAACTAGATAGCTATATGGTTCTTTTAATATTAAGGGTGGATGGGAAGTGAATGGATTTGTGGGTAATTTTTAATATTATATATATTGTATAGTTTTTGTAGTTCTTTACACTTGAGAAGTCTGCTTGTAGCAGTGAAACCTTTGGTTGTGTTTAAATATTATTTTTATGCTGGTCTGGTTAAATTTTGGGTTTGGGGTAATTTTAATTATATATATATATATGAATATCATCAACCATTATCAATCCACTGCAAGATGAAGGTCTCTCCAAGTTCAATCCATCTTATTCATGAACAATTATTAATTTAAATATATTTTTTTATTTTAATCTCCTAATTACTTCTATTCCTTATAAATTTAATCATGTTTTATTAGCTCCACCTTAATAATTATATTTTCATATAATTTGCAGTTCAACCTTAATTCATTTATTAATATTCCTTTTTAATTTTTGAATCATATAACTACTATTTTCTTATTCATTCTTCTGTTATTAATATTTTATATATTTTTTTTTAAATATCTAAAAACTATAAATACTGTAATCTTTTAACTTACTCACTTTTACTTTATTTTAAAATATATATGTATTGAAACAGTAAGGTCTGGTTTGCAGATCTTCGTTTCACCTTTTCTCATCTACTTCCTACCCTCATACCTTAGTTTGAACCCCAATCTATCGTAGTGTGTCTGAAATACACTTATATACCGAAAATCCCACCCAATTTTAAACCACGAGCACAATGCTCGTATTATATATAACTTATTCTCAAATAAAATAAAATATTATGAATTATGTATTTGTTCACATAATTCACATTTATTAAAAAGTAAGTTATATAAGTCATAATTGCGCACACACTATGATATCCATTTTAAAACATATCAAAATTATAAATTGTTAGTTATTTTGTTTGGATCTATTTACAAATATATTACCGTCGTAATATATTTTGATTTAAAATAAAATTCATTTAGTAAATATTCGTTTAGTAGATAGATTCAAATATTACAATTTAAAATAAAATAATTTTCGTTTTATTTAATAAAAATCATCCCAAATATTTCTGTTAAAATAAATGAGGGACAATAGTTTAATTATATAAGTTTATCTAAAAACAGCAGCTGTCCACTTAAGTTTTCTTTAATTAGTAGCAGTAATTTTAATTAAATCTAGTTTGTAATTCGAATGTCGACGGGGAAGTTAACAAAAGAAATTAATTAATGTTGAATTCCTTTAGACATTCAGATAGATTTAATTACAGCAGATAAGTCCAATAATTTTGTACGCTCCAGGACAAATCTATTGTTAAATTTTACTATAAAAAGGATGTTTTTTCTTTTGTTCTCCATTCTAAGCTTTTAAAGAATTCTGAGTTGTCTAAAGGTTTCTGAGTTGTTCTAAAATTCTAATAATTTGCTAACCTTGACATGTCCGAGTAGAGGCGTTTAAGATGGCTATGTCCCCTCGGAATAGCCAGCCGCTGCTCCATAACATCAGAAATTATCACACGGATCCCGGAACTGCTGCTGCCGCTGCCAAAATATGAACATTCCAGATTTTGCTGCTGAATTATAAAACCTGCCGAACATCTACCTGCAAATGCTTCTCCTGAGGTAACCTAAATTAACCCAAGAGCTCTTGTGATCACTAACTAACATGCTATAGCTATTTAACATTGTTTTCTTATATTTCACAACTTCATTATGTATTTCTTTCATGTATTTAAATATACTCAACATTTTGCTCTATCCTTGGGTTAATATTTTCTATTTATAAAGCTTTCTTTTATTTTATTATGATAATGTGTCAGAATCGTCTTTGACCGAGTGAACTATTCCCTCTATTGAAAGTAAGACGCCGCTATTAAGGCATATTTTAAATTTATAATTTTCCAATTTTATTATTTTGCAAATCACTCGTTCAAGGGCGTTTCTTTTCTTTAATGTAATATAATCACATAGTTTAAAATCTACATGCTATTGATTTTAATCTAATATAAGAGTATGTGCGAAGTCAATGATTAAATGTGTCCCCAAATGCATGATTGCGTATATAAATCTATACTTACTTTTCAAACCCGCAAGCATGCATTTTCCTATTTTAATTACCGTGTTCTACTTTCATTATAAAGTTCATCATTGACGTCAAGAATGTGCGGACCCTCTTAAATGAATTTCGGGGAATTTGATTGGGCATTTCTCTTAATCCAAGTAAAACCCATTTAGTATGTTTTTATATACACTAGTCTCGTATTGCTGGTACATGAATTGGTTGTTGAGACCGCTTTGTTATATTTTTCCAAGGATTCTTTACACGGCAAAGTCCGTTCTTTTCGCTTATTGCAAGTTTCCAGGCAGAGGGTGTTCACCAATGACACCCCTGGGAATTAAACGCAATCGTCACACAGTCGCTAAGTTTCGGCTGTTCGTCAAAATACTTTCCTACAGGTTAGCGGCGAGATGCCCTCCGTAATTATTCCGGATCTTCAATATTGTTTCATTTTATATTTATTTTACAAAGCATCCGTGACTTAAACAAGTCACACCCTCTAACTTTATAAATTCACTATCAGCAATATTGACCTCCCAATACAAATCTATTATTATTCTCAAATAAATGCTTTGATCCCATTCCCACGTTTGCTTAGTAAGCTTTAGTCCGTTACTATTCTCGAAATCAATAAATATTTTAGAACATTTAATTTCAAATATTGTCTTAAACTTGTCTATTTACTCAAAGCACCTCGCACATGTTCCTATCTTGTCAAGCACATTATCGTAATGCTATTAGCCCGAGGAATAGAATATATCACTCTGTTTTAAAACCTTTTTGTCATTACTGAAATATAAATGCCAACAATTATTTAATACGCGTCCCTGTCTCATATAAGCAGACAGTGGCGTTTTATATATATATAAATAAATTGTGTGAAATTATTTAAAACTAAATTTTGTCTCTTATTTTATTTGATTCCTATCACTGTCTCGGTCTATATATATATATATTTTCTGCATTTCTTTTATAAATCCATAGACGTTAATTAGCCACCCAAACTTATCTTAGTATAGAGTCTTTTGTTTCTCCCTGACCACCAGGCACCGGTAAAAGGTTATACTAGTTGTAGCATCAGATGCGTTATCACGTAGGTGGCGCTGTGAAATTTGGACTTTAGATTCGAACTTAGTATATCTAGAAGGCAACCCCTCCTAGAATGTTCAGTTTAGTGTCTGGGGTTTGAATTATGCAGTGTGTTAGCGAGATAGACGATTCTGACCGTTACAATATATATATATATTTAAAATTATCTTACACCCTAGCTCTATTATATATTATTTAAACTATCTATAATCAGTACAAGCTATATATATATATATATATATTATATATATTATACAGTTTACCTTTTATTATTATATGATTCTCTATTATAAGTTTATATTATAGGGTTTTGTATGCTTTTTTCATTCATATGTAATATTGTTTTTTTATTCTGCTAATTTCATTGTTTACATTTTTTATGGTATTATTCATAGTTATGTCTTTTATTTTGTTCATTATATCATAGCTCTGATGTAAGATTGTGTATGCATATATGTATAATAGAAGGTTTTTGCTAAAGTGTTGTAAATGTAGTGGATAAATTGCATTTAATTAGAAATTTTTTAGATTCCTTCTTTGAAATATGAAAAAAGGACTTATTTATGACCATTCGCTATGTTCCTGTCATTGTAGATGTTATTATTATGATATTCATATAGAAAACAAACATATGCCATTCAGCAACATGCATAAGTTATCATGATGAATTTATTGGCTTTACTTATGGGCCTTTCTTTTCAGAACAAAAATATCTGTTGAAATGTCTTGAAAGCAAGATAAAATGTGGATGAGGATGATCTTTTTTAGATATTTATAATCATGATAAACAAAAGTAAATCATGGTCTTTAGTCCCAAAAGGCTGTAAAATTATCACTCCATGACAGCAGTTGAGTACTATGACTCTGTCTGTGAATGAAGAATCTAAAATAAAACTCCATGACAATCTTTAATTTAGATATCCATAACTGCAATCACTTGAAAGAATTGGAAAAACTATTTAATTGTAAATAGGATCTTTGTTGGACATTATAATGTTAGAAGATTAGTCAATTGACTTAAGATGTGGACATGTACTTTAGTACTAAGGCATAAATACTAAAACTACAAATAAAATTACTATAAATAAAGTTGAAAAATAACATTGTAAAGATTGATAGTCTATCAAGTTCAGAGACTAGATAAATTATTCAAATTAATGGAAAATACCAAATGCAAATAATTCAAGTTTATATCCCAATAAGTTCTCATTGTGATGACAAAGTAGTGGATTTTTATATACATGTATAAAATGCTTTTGACCAGAAAAACATTTTAAAATTGTTATGGGAAACATTGTTGCTTCAATTGGTAAATGAATGAATGATGATTATGCTGAGAATAAATTTGATTATAATGACAACAACGAAGAAAATAAAGTTGAAAGGAAAATTTTAGTTTATGAATTCTTTAAAAACAATGCTAAATAAAAATGGGCATGAAAAGACTTCATCAAAATAAAAAAAAGAGACAATTTCTGACTGTGCCATACATTCCTGCAGTGGCAAAAAATTTAGTAACATCTTACATTAAGAATTCAAACTGGGATTTACAAACCCTCCAAACTCCCAACAGGCTCATCAATAAAATTAAGCAACCCCCATTGGTGCATACAATTGTGTGCTCTCAGACAGGGTGTGATGTGGTTTATTATAATGAGACTGGTGCCACAACTAGCAATAGACTGGATCAACAGACATACATACACATGAGCAATAACCAAAAAAGGCAGTTCCACTTTTGCTGACCATCAGCAACAGCTTAACCATAGGTTTGAACCTCCATAGTTGGTATATTATGTACAGACAGAACTGACATCAGGAGAACAATCAAAGAAGCTCGTTTTATTACCAGTGACATCAACTCTATAAACAGGAAAAATACTTGCTTCACCATTTCCAAAAAGTAAATATAAAAATTTTTTTGCATATATTTGCATATAATAATATTGATAATCTACAAGGCTATGATTATGGAGTAATGGAACTCTGAAAGCGCTCAGCCCAAATAATTTTTATATGGAGTAGTTTTACCTTCAATGCATTAGCGTATTATTAAATAAAGGTATAGCTGGATTGGATCATATTCTGACAAAACATAAATACATATTTCAATTTAACAATGTTCTCAATAGATTTAACATGGAAAATAATTGTGAATCAGTGAGTTTTTTATGTGTCAATGCAGACCAAGTAGATGAAAACTATTAAAAAATAGATGATATTCCTAACTTTCAGAAATTTTGCATTAAATTTAAATTGAACTTCAAAATCAGTCCAAATTATTGTCAGACTTTAATAATGACTCAGATTGGAGTGAAATCAATAAAGATGTGCAACACAGATGGCTTATATAAAAAAGCAATTTATCAATAGGATAGGACAGTAAGACAATTCAAAATAAATGAAGAAACATGAAAGATTTTAAAAATAAACTATTAAAAAAAATGAATATTTGAAGTTTTATAAAATGATATATGCAAAGAATTAATACTGATATGAAATGTTATAAAAATGAGTTAAAAGTTATAAAAAAGAATAAGTCCAAAAAATATAAAACCTGAATAATAGAAAAAAATTATTTCAATAATAAAATAAATGAACTATTATTACAAAAAAAATATCAGAAAATTTGTAGAAGACATACAGAAAGAAGTGTAATTAAAACAACAATAAAACAAGAATCACCTACATTTTTTGAATTGTCAAGTACTTTAAATATCCAAATAAATGGTACTTACATATTAGTCCTGCAACATAGATTGTACCTTTTCACATCCACAATAAATGTGTAACCTTGCAATCATGTCAAATAAATCCAGCAATGTGATGTGATCTCATCCAATGTGTTTTTTTTTTGTGTGTGATAATTTTACATACTCAGTTATTGATCAGATTTTGTTCTGACAAGATTTTTAGTGCTGTCCCTTGTATTTTTTAATTTTCATTTGTATTCATAGTTTTGATTCAACGATTTTTACCCAGCAAGTGTTTTAACATGACAATTAATGATACAACAGCAGCAACTCTTATGGAAGGTATCAAACAAAATGTGAAAGAGGAATTGACAATTTATTCTAACTGTTGGAAGGCTTACAAAAGTGGTGAATTACGAAGTGCTGATTACAATCATTTTCATGTGAGCCACAAAATAAATGTGCATTTTGGGAAAAATAAATATTGTATTTTTAATCTCTATTTTGGGTGTAAAAAAATTATCTATTTAAAATAAAGTAGAATAGGCAAGTTGATTGTTTCATCATGACAAGTAATAAGGGTTGTAATTTATATTGATTTATTTATTTTTTTGATTTTAAAAAAATACATTTACTTATTAGCATTTCTGGAAAAAATTCTGTTTAGGTGATATACTACACAATCACATGTTAAGTAAATGTTCATTTGGAGGGGGGGGGGCAAAATTTTTACTTTGTCTCCATTCTGGGCAAACAATGTTGATCCACTTAAAATAAAATAGGACAAAATGATTGTTTCATCACAACAATCCCTGTTATATATTACATGGCAGGTATCTTTTGTGTACATTTTAGTCTATTTTGTATATTAGTGATTGTTTTGTCCATATTTAAAATAACATTTCGGAATTGTGTAATGGTACATCATATTTTACATATTTTTGCTCAGATTTTAGTATGTGTTTCCGATCGCCGCCTAATCTTAACAGCAGTATAAACAATACCAAAGACAATATTCCCCCAGTGCACGTGCAGCAAGCAGTCTAAAATTGCATGTAGCGATAACAATTGCCCAGCTGTGAATTGAGGGAGGCAGGGGCATCTGTCCAAAGTCCCAGCATGTGTATGCATATAATAAAGCCTTGGTGGTCCTGTCTTGCCCCTCTATTTTTGTACAGCACTCGGTGGCTGTTGACCATCAGTGCAGACTGGGTGGGATGAGTGTTTTGTGTGGAGAGTGGCATGGGCTGCGTGGGAAGGTGGAGGAGACATGTTTTATCGTGTCAGATGAACACGTGATGAATGGGAAAGAGTTGTTTTGCACCATGTCGAAGAAATGGCAAGTTTAAACATTCTGATTCTGATTAACATATTTTGACTATTTTGCATATTTTCACCTCGGAGAAAAAATGGAGAGATTTTGTACTTCTTGAAAATGAAGGTTATTCTTTCCAAAACGTCAGAAGAACCAAGAAATTTTATTATTATTTATTATTGATTGGGTTTGATTTATATATAGTTTTGCTTTCTGAATTATATAAGAGTGTGTTTATTCCTAATATTAATGCAAATATTAAATTTTTACGTATTTTTATATGGCAAATGAATATTTTTATTATTCTTAAAATGTACTTTTTAAGATCAATTTTTTTTTTGGTGAAATTTATATTTTTAGAATTGTTATAAATTAATATTCGGCATCATATTTTATATTTTTTGTGTGAAACTCATATTTTTAGTAGTGTTAAAAATCTACTTTTAACATTAATTTGTGAATGAAATTCACAATTTTAATATTGTTAGAAATTAATATTCCATGTCAGATTTTATATTTTTGTGTGAAATTCATGTTTCTAGTATTATTAAAAAATAATGTTTTTTTAGTATTCTTAGACTTAATCTAATGCAATTTCTGTTATGTATTAGTCCTGAAACGTGTATTAGACATGATAAGCCTTTTTACATATGTATTTAGCCTGCCAATAACATTGTAAATCTTGCGAAAATAGCATATACATGTGGTCCATTTTGATGAATTTACCATTTAAGTTTGTACAAAATCCAAATATACACATTATTTGGTCAGAGCACAACATTAGAAAGTTGTCAGTGGATTGCTATGTGAAAAGGCACAGCACATCTAAGATGTGTTGCAGGATTAATACTTAAATACCAAATAAATCTATTAAGAATAAGTTCCAGAAAATCATGCAATTATTTTGGATATTTTAAAAGGAGTAATGAAAGAAATATTTTTTTTGACAAAGTTTATTATTAAATGTCTAAATGATAAAGACATATGAAATGACTATATATATAAACTAATTATCAACTAAAAAGATGAAAAAAAAGATAAGTATATCAACCTTTAATTACTTCTATACTAAATCTTTACCAAAATAATTACAATTAGTCTAAAGTGAACTGTG
Source organism: Epiperipatus broadwayi (assembly GCA_028023455.1). Classification (NCBI taxonomy): domain Eukaryota; kingdom Metazoa; phylum Onychophora; class Udeonychophora; order Euonychophora; family Peripatidae; genus Epiperipatus; species Epiperipatus broadwayi. The sequence goes on from JAQFVV010017635.1 coordinate 8,990, forward strand.
ACTTAAAAACAAGCACACAAAAACAGATTTAAAAAGTTTCAACTGTGTAGAAAAACCAGAGCAAGGAGTTGCCATTATGTTTTTGATTTACAGATAATAAAAATTGATTTGAATATAATAAAAATGCATTTCATTTTATACACATTACATCACTGTTAAACCTTTGGATTATCAAAATACAGGGGAATCAAAATGCAACAACAGTGATTTTATTATTTGATGATATTAAGAAAATTGATATTGAAGAAGGTACATAAGGTGATTCCACAATTCTAAAAACATTTTTGTTCACAAGAATTTTATGGAGTGAAAAATAAAAAGTTATGGGAGTAAAAATGTAAAAGTTATTTAAGTTATGTACATTTTGGACATGATGTGACTGATTTTGCAAAGAATGCTTCAGACCTTCAGAATATGTTACAAGTATTATCAGATGAAAGTAGAAAAATGGAGACAAAAATAAAGGTATATAAATTAGGTGTTCATTTAGAGGGTGCCCACTGCCATTTTAAATTCTAAAGACCACCCAAACTACCACTAACAGCCTCAAGAAATAAATGACATAGAAAAATCCACAATGGATAGCATGTATGTGTAAGCGGTGGCTTTGGGCAGTCGTTAAAATCCAAAATTGTGGTGAGTGCAGTCTAAATACTTAAAGCTTATAACTTCTAAAATATGAATTTTATTACAATAATGATGCTACAAAATGCCAAAATATGTGGGGAGGGGGAAGGATGTTTTCAATGCTGCAAAATATTCAAAAATGCAGAAGTCTGATCAAACCAAGCTTATAATTTTGAAATACTAAAAACACAACTTCCAAAATACGAATTTTATTACAAAATATCCCTATATCTACATGTTGAAATACATGTAAAATTGATCAAACAAAGTTTATAATTTTGAAATAGTAAAAGCTTACAACATCTTAAATACTAATTTTATTACAATATATGCCCATAACCATATCAATTAAAGCATATTAATTTTACAATTAATTGGATTTTTTCTTACCAAAAAAAACCCTGATGTTGCATGCCTTTGTTCCATGTAGTTAGAAAAAAATAAGATAAGAAAAACTAGTGTTGTTTGCATGTGATCTCTTGTTTGTGGATATCCAATCTACACTTGACCATGTGAAATTCTTATGGGCTCTTGACAGTGATACAAATCTATATATCTATTTACATAATTTCCTATTTATTAACACTGAAGTGACTTTTACCATCAACAAACGAATATGGAAAGTTGTTTAAAAAATATTTAGATTTTAATAAAAATTGTATTATTTCAAATGTAAGAATTATTGGACTTTAAATAAGATAAATACTAACATTTTCACTGTCATTAAATAACATTAACATCTTTGAGAAATTTAATAAATAATTCTCTCTAATTTAGATTTGTTTATCCATCTGCCAGCACATAATGACATGTGAGGAATAAAGCACACAAGATTACACAATGTGGTAGGAAAAAAAATGGATTTATTATTTTTTTATTAATTGTAAAATTAATATTCTTTATTATCGACAACTATTCTTTCGACTAATATTAAGATAGAATGTGATTTATTATTAATTGTAGAATTAATATACTTCAACAGTTGTTTCTATGTTTATTCAACATTTACATTATTTCAACATGTGGCTATAGGCCTATATTGTAATAAAATTTGTATTTAGAATTTATAAGCTTTTAGTACTTTGAAATTATAAGATTGATTTCATCAACTTCATTGAAAATGTGGTTTTGGTTTTTTAATAAATATGTATCCGTTCTCATTTTGTGCTTACTTTTTCTGTTTTAAGTACTTTAAATTCATATTTTAGAAATTATAAGCTTTTAGTATTTCGAAATTTATTTGTTTTTCCCATTTTTGTTATTTTGTATATTTTATTCATGATTTGATCAAGTATAGTTGTACGAAATTTGTGCTTTAATTTTTAATTATTGATTAAATTGCGATTTTGTATTGAATAATCATATCATGACCACATGGATTATTCGATGTCATTAATCGCTTGTATATATCAGTTGTAGTTTTGTATAGTCATTAGAATTAAAAATGGCTGTCAGCACACTCTAAATGAGTACCAAAAATTGAAATAATGCTGAATAGATTTTCTCAGAAGAAAATAATGATTGATAAACCCAAATTTTAAAATGTTAGTTACATATACCTTGATCAGATAATTAATAAAGATAAAATTACCCCACAATTAAACTTGGATGCTTATGGATTTGAAAGACATTTTTAAAAAGTTTTATCATTTCTTATTTATAGACTAAAACTTAAACACATAATACAAAAGCAATAAAAAAATTGAGTCTATTCACTAAAATGTGAAGATGAATATTAGATGTGCTAAAAAAAGATTGAAAGCAAAATATATGATTGACAGAAGAAAATTAGTACTAATGATACTCAAAGAATTAAAACACTCAAATAGAACTGAGCTGAATTTATAGTTAGAAAATGTAGATAATAGATGGACAGTTGAAGTTTGAAATTGGATTCTAATAGTTGCAAAAGATCTTGAAATTGATCATATGAAAAAAAGATGAAAAACTAAGAATGATTACTGGTATCATGTGCAAAAGAAAGGCTATGGATCAATGAAACTGAATTAAATTTACACAGGTCTTCATCTTCCAGTGAGTCAAAAATGCTTGAAAATGATGTTAATTAAAACAGTTCAAATAAATGCTATAACAGCAGTATTTTTAAAACACAGAAAGATATTTATTTGTTCGTGATATTAAATATAAGAAAGGAGAAATAATTTGGATTAATATAAAGATAGGAAAGTGTAGAAATAATAAAGGATTTTTCATAAATAATGAATCAATATTTAAAAATGATGATAACGAATAAAACTAAAATAAATACTACAGAATCAACAGTATTTTTAGAACACAGACAGGTATTTATTTGTTCATAACGTCAAACCTAAAAAATAATAAATAGTTTGCATTGATATAAAGATAAAAGTGTATAAATAATGAATCATTTTTAATAAGTAACAGACTCAAATAACCTTCAGTAATAATGCACTTAGAAACATTCCCACTTAAATGTACCATATTGCTTTTGTTTTTGGCTACTTTAAATAAAACGGTTGTTTTTGACAAAAGTGCTCAGAATCAAAAATATATTAAGATAGTATTTAGTTTTCTCAATACTTTCTACAAGTAAGTAGGAGTATTAGTATTGTCTTTAACTTACTGCAATGTGATAAAAAAATAAAAACCATTTTCAATGTGTTTCTAATCAATGCCGATTTAAACTGCCTATGAAGATGACTGATTCTCCCTTCAATTATTTAATCCTGCAGAGATTACTTAGCTTTTGCCATTATGTGAAAATATAATAAATGATATAAAAATTGTGGTAATCAGTGCTGCTAAACTTTACTAATGATTCAATTAATTAAGAATAATGCCAATAATTGTTTATTTAAATAAATACATATTTCTGTGCATACGTTTCCTCAAAAAAACATGCTATGTAACACTATCCAATGCATTTTTAACTTTAACATAAATTGAATTGGTGGAATTTGTCTAAACAAAAAGACATTTAATTTGACAAGACAGACATATGGTTTTAAGACAGATGAAAAATGTGTTAACTCAAAAAATCATTCATATGATGACAGACAGAATTTCTTCAGAATTGGGCAATGTAAAAAATGAAATAAAAATTGCCTTAGTAGTTATAAGATTTAACACCATATCACTACTTCTAAATTTAAAATGAAGATGGTAATTGTTTATTTACATATCAATTTTAAATTAAGTAAATAAAGCTAGTAAGATATGAGTTGTATATTTAAATTGAAATATATATATAATCCAATAACCAGAATTATACATTGAATATTTTATCAGGTTTTGAATAAGCACCTCTAGTTATAGTATTTGGTAGGTGAACTGGCGATACAAGTATTTAAAATTGTGTGTAAATAAGATTTTAATTAAACTAAGTAAAAGGTACTGACAGTACTGGTATTTTTTCTCCAGAAAGATTACTCTAGAAAAAACATATTATAAAAAGAACTTTAAAGATAAATTATGTAAATTAGCATAGCTAATAAAAAGATACTGAGATTCTTAGGGCAAATCAGTCATATATAGTAAAGAAAAGGAAATGACTTCCAAGAGTAAAACAATGCACTCTTGAAAGGAAGAAAAGAATGCTGAATGAGGATAGTTTTAGTAAATTGCTTACTATAAAGTTCATATGGAAAAAAACCAGCATAGATTTTCATTAAAAGAGTAACAACCCATTAAAGGATTAATGAACTGTATAATTAATTGGCAGTCTGTGAAATCATATATATTCACACACTAAATAAAATCTATTAAAATTTCCAAAAGTTAATAGGATTAATTATTATTAATAAATTAATTTTATTGTATTTTTTATACTGTTTAATAATGCCTCAGCAAATAAAAATAAACTTGCTAATATATATTATAGCTTTGTGAGTATTTATTTATTTTCACTGACACATTGGGGATTAAATCTCCCTGTGAATCCAGCAGATGGTGCAAAGGACAATTTTAAGAATTTGCATACTATCTGAATTTAGAAAAGAAAAATTGTACATTTATGTGGAAATGGTGAACAAAAAAGGCATTCAAATCTTGTGAGAATCTGCCATTGGTAATCCACAGTGTGACATGTATATGTGGAACATATAGAGTGTTACATGAAGATCAGTAAACTTAAGAAAATATGTTTCAACAATCTTGTTTTTGGTCAGTAGCAATGTTCTACAGAGTGCTAAGCAATTATGTGATCCCATGACATGTACCATACAGTGAGTTAGTAAAAAATCTGAGGACATATTTTTATCCAGCAGTAATGAAGAGGATGTGTTTCCATTTTCAAATAAAAAACAATTACCTCAGAGAATTACCAAGATTACAATATGGCAATGTACAAATTGGCCAGACAATGTGAATTTCTGGAAGATTTAAAAGACAAACACCTGAATCAGCTCATATATGGGATGTTGGGCCACAATCTTAGAAAAACTCTATGATGTGAGGTGGATATAACATACAGAATAGTTATCACAAAATGTATAACACATGAGATAACAATTGATAGTGCATCATAATGTCAAATAGAAATAAATGAATTAAAAACATCACAAGTAAAAACAGAGCTAAGATGGATAAATCACTTAAAATATTCTTAAGAAATAAATGAACATACTATTGCTGTGGAATTGTGGAGCATATAAAAAGGGTATGCATATTTAAAAGATAAAAGAACACTTAGCTCACATTTATAGGAAAAAAAAGACAAGCCATAACCGGACTTTAAATCAGTGAAAGATGGAGTTTGTAGAAAAGTAAAGATAAAGACATGAAGGGATTCAAATAATGATTGAATTACCCTAGATATAACCATATATGAAATTAAGGTCAATATGGAGATTGATAGCAGTACTGGATTGATTGTATCTCTGAAAGAATAATAAAATTAATGTCAAATCTAAGGAGAAAGTGAAAATGGGTAAGGCAAATGTTGTGGCAACATGTAAATGAAAACAGAATAGAAATTTGTGGAAAATTTTTTATTCCAGTGAAAGCAAATCAAAAAGTTTTATCTCCGTTTATTAAAAAGAGATATTATTCCACTGCTTGTCCAAAGTAGTTCTGTCCATTAGGAATCTGTTTTAAAATAATTAAGGACGAATTAGAAACAGAAGTTAGAACTATGTAATGTGACCAGTAGACATGGAATTAGCTAAACATGTGCGATTTGAAATGTGTATGTTCTGAAGCCAAAAATTGAAGAAACAATAGGAAATATGGTAAAAAAATGAAAATTATCACCTGTGGAAGACTTTCCATACTCTACCACTGTGGTTGTAATCATAATATGGGGTGGGATCATTCATCTGTGTGAAGAATATCAAGTTATTCTAAATAAATATATAAATAAGGGTGCATAACCCATACCATACCAAGTATGTATAAAATGTTAGCATCTTTATAGAAAGACTCATTCTTTGCAAAGACAGATTTAAAGTTCACATTCCACCAGATACTGGTAACAAAAAAAGATGCACAATATGTTGTCATTATGTACCCATGTTGGCCTGCTTAAATGCAATAAGTGGTACTTATATAATTTGTCTACTTAAAAGCTTGCTACCCATTTTATTTCAAATTAACCATTTTCAGGATCTCAGAGACTTACTTCCAACATATGGTATAAACAATATGGCTGACTCTAAGTTATCATATTTAATGTTTATGTTTTTTTAATTTATTAAATGATAAAGAAACACAAAAGTCCAAAGGATTGTAATTAAAAAAATTTTAAATGTAAATGCAGTTAAGAAAATAAAAATAAAACATGATTAAGCAAACAAACAATGTTTTGTAGCCTTCTAAGAACATTCCTTTACAAACAAATAGGTGCTTAGAACATGTTCACACATGGCATTGCCATTGTGCTTCCATTTGCACATAAAGGGTAATATCAGCTCCATATCACATACTTTTCAGACAGCATTATCCTGCAATTTTGAAAATTGTTCACTGAATCTTGTTCCGTCAATTAAAGATTCCAAATTTTAATCATATTTCCAAAAATGATAAGGCAAAAAAGAAATAAAAAAAAAATCACATCGTAATGAAAGTCAACAAAAAAAATAATGTTGATTTCAACCATATGTTAACATTTATTTCTCAAACATGTATAACTTGTTAAAATTTAAAAAATATTAACAAATGTATTATATATTAATTTTAAAAAACTCGAATACATTTTTTAATAAATTCCATTCACAACATAGATGTTCAAATGTTAACACGAGATGAATAGATATCACATGGTTAAAATTAATATTATTATTTTTGTTGACATTCATTAACATGTCATTTTTTTAACAATTCTTTGTTGCCTTATCATTTTTGGAAATATGATTAAAACTTGGAATCTTTCATCAATAGAACAAGATGCAGTGAACTATTTCCAAAATTGTAGGATAGTTGCCCACCTGAAATTGTGATATGGGCTTAATATTACACTTTATGTGCAAACAGAGTTGCAATGACAATGTCATGTGCAAACATGTTCTAAGTGCCAATTTATTTGGAAAGGAACGTGGTTAGATGGCTCCATAACATAGTTTTTTTGCTTAATCACATTTTATATGTGCGTAAATAAATGTTTGTGTATTAATTACTGGCAGTGGCTTTTATTTTTTTATATATATTTAAGATACAAATTAAACAAGTTATTTATTATCTCTGTGTCTCCACTGAGCTAACGGTCTAAATATAAAATAAAGTGGAATCTTAACTTACGTATCTGCCTACTATAAAATTTTTCTAGGTTTAAATGCCTAGATGGCGCCCTTGTAGTGCAGATGCGGTAAGATTCGATCTTCACTTTCTTTTGGATCGTTATACTCTGTAGTGTGATTATAAACTGCGTTCCCATCATTTAATGTCACTGCACTTCATTGTTAGAACAATATTCACTTAAAGATTAAATTTGAGACTTTTAATGACTTCTTTTTAAAAAAAAAAAATTGTGGAAAATCAGTGTCATGTCAAGAGATTCCTGGAAAAGATAATATCCAATACAAATACGTTAAATGATTTTGGAGTACAACTAAATAAAAAATTAAATTGCATAAAGATTTTTATTGGTAATGCCACATTGAAAATAAAATGATGGTGCTTAAAAGAAAAGTTTGACAGCATAATTTTGAATTGCATTCGTAATAGCAATGAGATGAATATTTGTATCAATTATAAAGACAGAAAAAAAAAAGACAGAGCCTTGACTTAACAGCAATAACTACAGAAAAAGTATTGGATAATCTAATCACTTTAATGTGAGAGAATAGTTAAAAAAAGCTTAAGATACTCACTCATTTAGTGATTTTCATAAATAAACTATACATTAAAACATACCAGACTAAATAAAAAGTCATAGAAATAACTGCTGGAATCCAAATTTCTGGATAAGTTCTATTAATGAAAAACAAAGATCACTGTGAACTTAATTTTTTGAATGACTCCATAAATAAAAAGAATTATCATTGAAAGCTCAGTTGTTTTGAATATTATACTGTTTTAACATCTTTTTAGCTTTTTCTCTAACTGTGAAAAAAAATAATAAAAATAATTGTTAAAAGGAAGTGACTTAATGTTCTTTTTGCCACTGCTCTATTTGTACCGGGTGGTGGGTTTGTGCCATCACTGAAGGAGTAACAAACTCTGTGTGCTTTAACTCTTTAATACAATAACTTTATGATGGCAAAATTATAGGACTTTTATGCAAAATATGAGACAGAAATTGTTCTTAATATATTTGATCTTCACCTGATACAATGTACGTATTGCTCCACAACGGCAGAGAAGAGAGTACTCAAAAAGCACCTGTATTCAAACCCACAGATATACATATAAAATATATGTAATAGACAGGGTATGAGCACAGACTTTCACATGACCCACCACTCTCCACACTATCTCATAACACTGATACACTTGAACACACATATGTCGAAAAGATAAATAATCACCAATATACGTATTTCATGCTAAACCAGCAATCATCAGTTGGTCCAGATTACCCTCTCTACACATATATGCTACAAGTGCTCAGATATATATTAAGATAGCAAATTCTCCTACTTTAATGGACAGGCTTCAATGTACTCCATGCTCCAACTCTTCAACCGTCCATCTAACTGACCACATTCGAAGGAAACAGATTTCTTGTCGACTGTTCCGAATTCAACACTTATCATTCAAAGCACTTTTTTGTTTTGGAGTAAACCCTGGGTGCCAGTTAATTACCAAAGCAATCAACATGCTTTGAACAATGGCAACTAATTTAATGCCTAAGACAATCCCATAACTAGCTCAGTCACTTGTAATAGAATAACAAATTGTTGCTTGAATTAGTGGTAAAAAGAATTGACTGCCAAATTTAAGCTTAAAGATAATTTATTTAACTAGATATTTATTATTGTAATTCTTAAATACTTTTATAAGAACTTAATTAATTTAGACAGTGATAATTGTCTATAATAACCACACACATTCCTAATTCAAAAATATAAGACAATATGAAGCATCAAATACACAAGACATTTAAATAAATACATGAATCAATATAATATAACAAAAGGTATTCACATACATGACATTTCAAAACACACACATCAACAGTTCTTTATGCATGCTATAAAGTTCATTATTATTTGACTCTGGGAGGCTTTAAATTATTGCAATGGCTACTTTAAAAGGAAATAAGAAAATGGTATTACCTAGAATTTTAGAACATGGATACTTCTTGCTGTTTGGTGTGGACTTTATTCTCAATAAGACTTCTGTCTTCTTGCTGGTTGTTACTTTACTTGAAAATATTTCCAGCTGGCTAGATTCGAGGTTTTATGCTTAGTATTGCCATGGTACTATTCTTAAATAGTTAGACATCAGGTGGCTTCAGATTGTTACGCAGACATCACTTTTACCAGGTAAATTGCTGATCTTCCATTAGACTAAGAGCTGAAGCAGATCATATATTCCTAAAAGCTGCTCAACACTGCATGATCTCTGATTCTGGATACATAACAGATTGCTTGATTGATTGACTGAACTGCAATCTGAACTGATTAATTGACTAATCTGAACTGATTGTCCGATGAAAAAACTGCACTATATATTAGGATGACCTGTTGTCATTTTGGTGTCCTCCAGCTATATTGGTTGTTGAAATTCCTTAGATAAGCTTTTGATTACTTGTTGTTTGAGATCTTTAATTAGCAGCCATTGCAAACTTGTTGTTTTGTGGATTTTGTTTAATTCATAGCCATCGCAAATTATGTTACAATATTTTTTAACTTTCATTTATTCCTTATTATTAAACACACACATATATATTTTATCAATCCTTATGTTTACAATCATTCACGATTACCACATATATATATATATATTTGTATTTCTTTAAACTATGGGTATAGACTTATTTTCTTTAAATTAAATGCAAAGAGATAATATAAATCTTTTATCACATGATCACATTTCCTATACTAGCACATTAATTGTTGATAAGCAGAGCAAAACTCTCCATACAGTATTGCCACCTGTGCTAAACAGAGTAATCAATGGATGCCAGAAGGCTTGTGCATAAAATCCCTATCTAATGCCTACTCATCCAATATCCCCAGACTAGTTTCTGGCTTGTGGCCTTCGTCAGTGAGGAGCTTTGGATCTGAGAGCACTACATCTAGATCTTAGGACTAATGCAACCCTCTAGCAACCACCTTTTATCTCTACTTAACTACAAAACTATGAGAATGAAATTGAAAACACAAAAAATATTTTCAATCTAAGCTCAATAGCTTATATAGTCATATGGGTCTGAACTCAGTTCAGCACCCATACATTTTGGTGTCTTTGGCTCTTTTACAACCATAGCCACCACTATCCTATTAGGCAGGATTGGTATTAAACCATTAAGCATCACATGATCACATTTCCTATACTAGCACATTAATTGTTGATAAACAGAGCAAAACTCTCCATACAGTATTGCCACCTGTGCTAAACAGAGTAATCAATGGACGAAGGCCACAAGCCAGAAACTAGTCTGGGGATATTGGATGAGTAGGCATTAGATAGGGATTTTATGCACAAGCCTTCTGGCATCCATTGATTACTCTGTTTAGCACAGGTGGCAATACTGTATAGAGAGTTTTGCTCTGTTTATCAACAATTAATGTGCTAGTATAGGAAATGTGATCATGTGATGCTTAATGGTTTAATACCAATCCTGCCTAATAGGATAGTGGTGGCTATGGTTGTAAAAGAGCCAAAGACACCAAAATGTATGGGTGCTGAACTGAGTTCAGACCCATATGACTATATAAGCTATTGAGCTTAGATTGAAAATATTTTTTGTGTTTTCAATTTCATTCTCATAGTTTTGTAGTTAAGTAGAGATAAAAGGTGGTTGCTAGAGGGTTCCATTAGTCCTAAGATCTAGATGCAGTGCTCTCAGATCCAAAGCTCCTCACTGACGAAGGCCAAACTAGTCTGGGGATATTGGATGAGTAGGCATTAGATAGGGATTTTATGCACAAGCTTTCTGGCATCCATTGATTACTCTATTTAGCACAGGTGGCAATACTGTATGGAGAGTTTTGCTCTGTTTATAAATCTTTTATGTAAAAGATTTATATTTTAAACTGATATACTTTTAATTTTTCCCCCTTCCAATTAATTAATGGTAACTTTTATAAATTATTTCTTTTTTTAGTGACCTAGGGACAGGCATTTTGTTTAATAAAAAAACACTTCAAACTTTATATAAATAACAATCTCTTAAACTGAATTGTACAACTTTTATTGATTATTTTCTCTTATCGAGCTGTACTTTATTTTAATAATTTTTAGACAAAAATCATATATATGTACTGATATGATATTGGCACATTATACTACCCTCCATTTGAGAATAAAATGCATCATTTTTGACCATCTTATCTTTGATAACTTTAATTCTGAAATCTAAAATATTTGCCTGAATTTTATTTCTCTAAGTTTGCTTTTCTTTATCTAAACTATACACGCCAAGGGCAATCTGTTTTGACGATTCTTTTCTTCCTTCTATGCTGATTACATTGCTTCCAATGACCCATGTACTAGATGATGGCCACAAGGACAACACTTTTTTGTGATACAGGGATTTTAAAATGAGGTGGATGCAGAGTTTGCTGGCTTATACCGGCTTACACGTATTTGAAACAAAGCTTCATTTGCCAGTTTTTCTACCGGACTTTGGAAACGAAATATAAAATATGCAAAATATGGAAACTCTCCCCTGAAGAAGTGACTTACTCTGGTTGTTCCCAGGTGCATTCTTAAAGAGAATGAAGATTTTTCCCTGAGACATAATCCCTGACAGTCTGTTACAGGTGCTAATTTTATCCAGCCAACAGCTTTAACTTTTCCTAAATCTTATTTCTATACTAGCTACCCTCCTTTCAATTAATTACAATCCCTTATACATTCCTAACTTAGCGTGATTTATATTTTTTAACCTTACACTATAATTCATATGAACATTATGTTTCAACATTTATTTATATTAATCTTACAATATTATTTTAAAACCATTATGAACATTATTGTATATATTTATTTATATTAATCTTACAATATCATTTTTAAACCATTTATTTACCTTCTTTATTAATGTATGTGTATTCAGAAAAAAAACTATTTTATTTTATTATGATCCATTATTATACAGATATTTTATTTAGTTGACTTGATTACTTTAAACCATTTATTTACTTCCTTTTATTAACTTGTATATATTCAAAAACTATTTTATTGTATTATGATTCATTCTTTATTATTTTACTACAGATATTTTATGTATTTATTTAACTCAATTACTTTGATTTTATTTCACCTATTTATGTATGAACATTTTTCTTTAATAATATGTGTGTGACAAAAAAAATCTTTTATTCAATGAAGCCTCCTTATTATTTTATGAAACAATTCCTTCCTTTTTTTTTTTAGATTCAAGTTTATCACGTCAAAGTTCCCCCCCCTCCCATTAAATTCATTATCCATTTCCGGTCTTTGTTTCTTTTTTGTTATTTTAATATTCCATCCATTTAATAACTCCTAAGCTTTGTCAGGTGATTCTTTCTTTCTATGTACTAACTCTATAATATAAATGTACTTCCCCCTCTTGTCTATCCCTCACTTATAATTTATTATTTTATCTCTTTCCCATTCTGTGCTATTTTCAACTTTGTAAATCAAAAAACCTTGATATTTAGCACAACTTCATATTACTTCAATATGAGAATATTTTTTCCTACGCTTTCTTTTTGTTTTAAATCTATGCTTAAAACGAATATGAATGCTTACTTTCACCTTTTCATTTTTACTTCCTTGCAAAAACTCTTTTACGTTACCTTCTATCTTTATTATTTTCATTTCCAAACTACTATCCTTAACGCTAAATTGTTCTGCTATATTTTCTAATTCATCATTCCCTTCACTTACATCTGTTACTACCTCACTTCCTTTTCCACTTCCTGACTTTCTTTAATAAAATCTAACTCTACGGTTTCACGGTTCTTCTCTACATTTCCTGTTATCTCGCATCTCATTGCCTTCATTTCCATAATCATTTCTACTTTGAACTCTTGCTGACCATGCTTGATTTCTCATATTTCTTCCCTCAGTTCAGCTTTGAACTTTTGCTGACTTTGCTTGATTTCTCATATTTCTTCTCTCAGTTCAGCTTTGAACTCTTGCTGACTTTTCTTGAATTCCTGACACAATTCTTTCCTCAAGTCTGCTTTGAGTTCTAGCTGACCTTGCTTAAATTCCTGATGCATCTCTTCCATCATATTCGTCATCATTTTCATCATCATCTGCATTTCAGATACATCTTCTTTTTCTATTTCCTCCAATTTTGAAATAATATTTATATTTCACTAAATTTAAATACAAACTATTTATTTATTTTCTTACACGGGACATACGACTGACTCCATCCCCTTGTCCTTTTTTCTCTATCCGTTAACTCCACCCAAAACATCTGTCTCCAATTTAAAGGAATAATTTATTTTAAATAATGTAAATATCAAAATCTCTTTTCATTTAAAGAAGAAAAAAAAGTTTTGGTCCTTTTTTTAAAAAATTATACCACTTTAAAATAAGCAATATAGCGTTTCTTTAAATTTTTATTTTCAAACAGTAAACAAATATTTAATTACTGTCATTTATGATGATTTATGAT
>JAQFVV010017636.1:0-22468 GCA_028023455.1 Epiperipatus broadwayi
GCCCACTCAGAAATGTTACTAATATCAAATTCCTGGATTCTCTACTGTGCCATTGCCATTCTATTTCTGATCAACTAAAATTTGTTATATTACATTACTTCATTAAAGATTTAATTTCAATTTTAAGCAAGTACTGTCTACTTGATAATTTTAATTTAACGTTTTGCTCTGCAGCCTTCCCAAACACCCCAACCATGCTAACAAATATCTATCTGCTCTTATTAAAGAAACTGGTCTTCACTTCCAAAGAAGGAATCCAAATGAAAATGTGAATAAAAAAATTTAGTATAGTAAGGCTAAATATTAATAATTTCAGTAAATATAAAATTTTATACAAGATATAATTTATAGTATGATATTAATAAATGACTCCTTTTAAATTTATAATTCAGTCTGAAGGTTTACTTAAACTATAGTTAATACTGAGATGGTCTTCAAATATTTTTACATTTCATTTGTGATTTACTTCTGGGGTACATGTGTTATTGAAGCCTGCTCAGATTTTTCTCTATAGGTGTTTGTTCGATGTTAATGCACTGATCTATTCCCTGACTTGATGCTTAATTTTCATTCTAATATTTTTTGAAATTATCTTTATCTAAAAATATCTTTTCTATTTAAAAATGACATTTTATAAATGTTTACTTTTGTTTGTTTCTGTTGTATATAAAATGTTCATTTAATGTCCTTTTAATTTAATATCCTGATGAGATGTTTTTGAATTTCTTATTCCTTCCATTACTAATCATCTCTAATTATTATGTTTTGCACAATTTGATATAAATCTTAGTTTATGTAAATTTTTAGTGTACATATATATATATATATATATATATATATATATATATATATCATCATCATCAACCATTATCAATCCACTGCAGGATGTAGGTCTCTCCAAGTTTAATCCATCTTCTCCGATCTTTAGCTTCTCTTCTCCACAACACTCCTGCACATTTTCTTATTTCATCCATCCATCTCACATGTGGTCTCTTTCTGGGTCTTTTACAATCTCTTGGAATCCAGTTTAAAATTTCAATTGTCCATCTATTATCATCTCCTCTAGCAACATGTCCAGCCCAACTCCATTTTAATCTTTTAATTTTTTCAATAAGGTCAGTAACACCTGTTTGTTGTCTTACCCATACATTGCATTTTCAATCTCTTCTTGTTACTCCCAACATACATCTCTCCATACTCCTTTGAGTGGTCTGAAGTCTCTGTATTGCTCTTCTATTAAGTGTCCAAGTCTCAGATCCATAAGTAAGAACTGGTAAAACACATTTGTTAAAAACCATCCTTTTCAAACACATAGGCATATTTCCTTTTAGTATCAAGTTATTTCTACCAAAAGCACTCCAACCAAGTTTAATTCTATGATTAATTTCCTCCATTATGTTTCCATCTGTATTAATAATCTGACCAAGGTATTTGTAACTGTTAACTTCTTCTAATTCTTCATAATCAATCTTTATTTTCATATTTTGAGCAAATCGATTAAACATTACTTTAGTCTTTTTAACATTTATCTTTGGTCCTACTTTTCTACTTTCATCTGCTAACTCCTGCAACATTTCCTGCAGCTCTGAAGCATTATTTGCAAAAACAACTATATCATGTGTGAAATCTAAATGACTTAAATACTCTCCATTTACTTTCACTCCTTTAGTTTCCCATTTTAATCCACAAAATACTTCTTGCAGCACTGCTGTAAAGAGTTTTGGAGATATAGAGTCACCTTGTCTTACACCTTTCTCAATGTTGATTTTTCCAGTATCATTATGTAATCTAATTGTTGCTGTTGCATTTTTATAAATATTCTTTAAAATATGACAATATCCTGGATCTATACCTTGATGATCCAATGCTTTAATCACTGAAGAAATGTGTATAGAATCGAATGCCTTTTCATAATCTACAAATCCAAAACATAATGACAACTCATATTCGTTTGTCCTTTCTATGACTTCTCTCAATACCTGGATATGATCTATTGTACTAAAACCACTTTTAAATCCAGCTTGTTCTCTTGGTTGGTGGAAATCCAAAGTTCTCTGTAGACGAGTTGTAATTATCTTGGTAAAAATTTTATATAAAACTGATAAAAGGCTGATAGGTCTGTAATTTCTAATATCTTCTTTATCACCTTTTTTAAATATTAATATTATTACTGCATTCTTCCAATCTTCCGGTACATCTTTATCATTTAGACATTTGGTATATAACTTTGCTAAAATTGTTTCTATTTCTTCACCTGCTTCTTTTAATATATCAATTATAATTTCATCATTAACTGGAGCCTTTCCTTTCTTCATACACTTAATTGCATGTCTCACTTCTTCATTTAAAATTCTGGGCAATTCGGAAAATGTAATAGATATAGGAGGTACTTGTTCTTTATTACTATATAATTCTTGATAAAAATCTTTTACCAATTTTATGATGTCATCTCTCTTTTTAGTAATAATTCCATCTTTTTTTCTTATTGCAGATATAAATTTCTTACCAATACCAAAATGTTGTTTAACATTTTTGAGGCTTTTATTTTCTTCTACAGCTTTCCTTGCTATTTCACAGTTATACTTTCTTATATCATTTTCAACTCTTTTCCGTACCATTTTACAAAATTCGAGATATTCAATTCTTTTTAATACATCATTTTTGTATATCTTCATATTCCTTCTTTTCTTCATAAATTCTCTAGTCTCAGTAGAAATTTTATTAGTCAATTGCTGCTTTTTTCTTTTTTTTTTTGCAGTTTTTAAAAGTGTATCAGTTATTTTCATATTAATTTCATTCAAATCTAAATCTTGTTCAAAATCTCCTAACACTTGAAACCTATTTGTAAGTTCTAATTTAAATTCATTAGAATGTTTCTGAAGATTAGGAATATCAACTGTAAATATTGTTTTTCTTAATAATTTTTGTCACTCTAGTTTTACATTAACATGTAACTTACACCTTACTAATCGATGATCACTTCCTGTGTTAAATTTATTAAGAACATTACAATCTTGAAATATGTATTTTCTGTTAGTCAAAATATAATCCAATTCTGCTGTACCTTCATTTGGATGCTTCCATGTCCATTTCCTTTTAACATTTTTCTCAAAAAATGAATTCATAATATAAAGTTTTTCTTTTTCTGCAAACTCCACAAGTCTATGTCCTCTCTCATTTCTATTACCATAACCAAAATTACCTACAGCAATTTCATCTTTCATTTGTCTACCAATTCTAGCATTAAAGTCTCCCATAACAATTTTAAAATGTTGTTTACTCTGATCAAAAGCCTTTTGTACATCCATATAAAAATCTTCTACTACTTCATCACTATGAGAACTTGTTGGGGCATAAACCTGAATTATCTGCATTTGGTATCTGCTATTAAGTTGTATAACTAATCTTGCCACTCTGTCCGATACACCATCAATCAATATTGTTCTTCCACTTTTTATTTATAATGAATCCTACTCCACTTGTATTTCCAATATGTGTGCCTTTATAATAGAGTATATGTCCACTTTGTAAATCAATTGTTTCTTCTCCTTTTCTTCTAACTTCACAAAGTCCAATAATGTCCCATTTAATATAAGACAGTTCTTCTTCTAATTCTTGCAATCTTCCTTCACTTGAAAGTGATCTGCAGTTGTAAGTACCTAAATAAAGAGTCGTCATCAAATGGCAGCCTGGGTCTGCAATCAGGGGATTCTTAGCACCCTCCGCTTTCGGCCACCAACCGCTGCCTTGGTTGGTGACTTTACAGCATCCTGGGAATAAGGGCCATGCTTTATTTTTGTCTGTAATAATTGTATATATGTATTGGAAAAATATTTATCATTTACACAAACATTCATTCTCCCTTATCAAGCACTGAGAAGAAAGACCATGGTGTTTCTTGATCTTAAACTCAGAGGTAAAAAGCCAATAAACTCACCAAGCTGGCTAATGTGTGTTGGTGAGCAGCCCATCCATGTTTGTATACTATATGAATAATTACATAGTAATAACAGCTGCAATGACAAGAATGTATGGAATGGACATTAGGAATTTGCCCTGCTCGGTTCCTTTAAGGCCTCCAAGAGGAATCAAAGGGTCTCCTTTCAGTTAATAGCAAACTCCTTTCTGCAGCCATATATATATATATATATATATACACACTTTGGTATATTAAATATATGAGTATGAATTGCTATTTGCATGTATTCTGGTGTTGCTTTTTACTGAACACAGCAGAAATCATACCATATATTCATTCAATTTGAAAATTTGTTCCAAATGAAAATCTTGTCCAAAATAATTGTTCTTTTGCTTTTTTATTTATAATATCCTATGGACAATGCAACTTAAACCTGCATTAAGACAACATTTGTATAGACTATTGTTTTTATAAAGAAATAAATCTGCTGCACTATATTAAATTCAGATTATTTAATGGCATTGATTTTAAAACTTATTTGTTTAATATTTAAATTTATATGATATTGAAACAGTAAGATTCGCATTCAAATCTTAAGTTTTATATTTTTCTGTCATCTCTCACCACCACCCTATCCTACCCAAATTTAAACTTTTTGGTATCGAATTGTGTGTGTAGCAATATTAAAAATGTATATATATATATATATGTAAAATTCACCATAAACACACACACATTTTGATAACAAATTTAAAGCAATAAATAAAAAATGATATAATTTGTATTTTTCTTTTAGTTATATAATTTTAACCATTTATTTTAAATTGTAACATTTGTTATTTATTGCTGTGTTTAAATTTCATATTTAGTAATAATTTTGGAAATTGATTGTAATTTAATTAAAATTAAAAATAATTGTATGTTCCCTTTTGTATCTGAAATTTTGAAAGTAACAGTGGGTGAGAGATAATAGATTAATTAAAAGGAAAAATTTCCTAAAAGCTCTAATTACAAAAATGTAAAGGTAAAAATAAACTTGAACAATAGAAATGCAGCTTTCTAGATAAATTAAACTTACAAGAATGCATTGATTCTCCTCAGGGCAAATGAGTGGATCCAAAAATAAAATAGAACAAAAGTGAAAAGATAAGATCAAGAAAGGATGACATTTTGAATTTTCTAAGAACTGTTAGTTAGACTTTAGCTTTGCTCGTGATCAGTTGAGAGGGTCCAGAAATCTTAAATTAATTCACCTACCACAGTATGTTGAGTAGAAAGCACCCAGACTATTCTCCCTCTGGAGATGGTCGATCATATGCCGAACCTTCACATGTGCCCTCCACAAAATCAATCAAGAGGATCTGCTGCCCAAACAATTAGAAAGCTGCTGCTGCTGTTAAAATAAATGAACAACCTAAATGCTGGAAAGAACTGCTACTTTTGAACTCATGAACAATTTGCTACTGACCACTGAATCTGAAAACTTCGTAGAAAACAGGTACCTGTACCCAAGGCCTCGAGTACTTTAAATCTTAATCATGCTTTAGCTCACTATCTATATAACTTGTAAAACTATGAATTTTATGATTAACTTATTGTATTAATTTCTTTAATAATCTAGCTTACCTAATTCTATCTTTTCTTGGGTATGTATTTCTAAATCTTACATTTTATTATCTAATTATAGCATGCTTATAAAATTTCCGACTGGACCTCACCAAATTTAAATATAGATTTTAATCAAGATGGTTGCCATTTTGTCCAGCGACCTATTAATATATTTCTTTTATATACTCACATTGGCTGGTTGGCTCGGAAATTGCCATAATTTTCTAAATGCAAATCCATGATTGTTTGAGACATTGCATGCATGTCCTGCAAACCCTAATTAATATTTTATAAATCAACACGCATTCAGTGCTTCATTTATTGTAATGCAGGGGTCTACTACTTAGCAAATGGCTGACATATTAGTTATTAATATCCACCCAACTTACCTCTTGCTTTTATATTTATTAAATTTTAAGTAATAATTCCGAAAATTGAGAGTCCAAAATGTTCTTTATTGAATGTTGATGATGTAGGGCTGAATTATAAAATATATTAAATGTTAACAGAATATTCTGTAAATTATACATGTATTACATTTTAGAGACGTGATGACCTATTGTGAGCCTGGATATTCCGGATTCTATAGGATTTAATTAATCCCAGTCATCCTACAGAAGCGGACAAATAAATGTTCCAGTAGGGCTTGATGCTGTCACGCAGTCAGGAAGTAATCATGGCATGAACCACCTGCCCCTGATTATTCTTATGTGACATCTTATCTTTTGGGCCTACGGAAAATGCCAGCCCATTATTCTAAAGTCATCCACGGCTTCACAGTTTTAATAAACTGCCACCCTCATATCACCTTTCTAGATGTACCACGTGTTTTTGATTATTAACTTTATTACTCAATTTATAACTCCGTCTCTGCATTAGTGACATAACTCACTCTCAAATAAATGTCTGTCCATAATAGTTAATAAATATCTTTTTTAATGAAATAAATGTCTGCTGCTATGATTATCAATTCTACTTTAGACTCTTGCATACCAAAGATATAAATCCCCAAAGGCATGCTTTTGAAATACTTGCTTGAGAATTTAGGTAGCTGGATTATGTCAGCCAAATAAATGTACCTCTCTGTAAAATATAACGGTATGGAAATACCACTACTGAGATTTTAAATATAACAAAATATTATTAATTAAATGATTTTAGTATTAAAGATTATAAATAAATAATTTCAAACTATACATCTGCCATTACATCTTTATTTATTCGATACCCATTCAATATAATTTCCTCGATTCAGTAAAATATAAATGTCTAATATTAATGTTATTATTAGCTAACTCAAAAATAAAGTCTTGAATCTTTTGCATCTCCATGACCACCGTGCCTAAAGAAATATTTACTAATGTAGCATCAGATGCTTTGTTTTGTAGAGTGTATTATGGAACTGACAAACTATGTTTGAACTCAGTATTACTAGTAGCTTATTTACCTATGGTACTGCTGTTCTGTGTGGTGGTTAAATTCTGCTCTATGTTAACAAAGCATACGAATCTGACTGTTATAATATATATTGTATCATATAATAGAATAATGAATTTTATATATAAGGATTAAATTTTAATAACTGATAAACATTATTTAATAAAGATTTTTTGTCACATTATAGGATATGGTGTTGGTTAATGAAGGACCAGTTTATGAGTCTTTCTATCTTATTGACATGTTTATTGCCCACTTTTTTTTGTTCTACGGTCTTTAATTATTTAGACTGTTATAAGTTTTTAACATTATGAATCTCATGTCTTTTGTCACTCTCCATTAAAAGCAATCATGGAATTATGTATTCATGAAACAATTTTTTTATTCTTTAATTACAAAGCTTTTGACATTAAGAAAGCAGTAGTGGTGGTGCATTTAGCAGATTGGGCAGGCCAATTGATAATGAGTAGCTTTCAAATTGGATTTACGCAGGAGTTTCACTTGATAAATTATTATAGTCTTATTTAAGAAAGAGTATCATCTTCTCGACTATTGGTCTCAAAATGATCTATTTGCAAAATCTTTTGAGAGCAAAATAGTATTTTTCTGTTTATAAATTATGAATGAATGGTTTATCACTGGCATAGAGCCTTTTGTTAAATTAAGTACTTAATTAATATAAACAAATATATTACTTTTATTAATAGGGAATGCAAATATACTTCAAAATTATCTTACTATTTTTTTTATAATATGATTACTGACAATCATGTTTTTTATAAATTTTTACTTAGAAAATAGAAATAGAATGTCATCAATCAACAATTATTACCAACTCATGATTTTAATTATTTATTTATGCTTTCATAATTTTTCGCAAATAATTTTAAATTCTCTTTACTCACCACTGATGTTTTTTAATATTAATTTATTTATTTTCATTCACATTTTATGAAGATGCTTGGAATGAAAAATTTTGAATATGAATGAAATTATTTTAAGTAATTAGATTGCTTCAGATAGTTATAGCAGCTTCTGAACCTAAGTGATAACATAAGGAAAAAGCAACCGCTTGACACAAGAATATTGATTCTAGAAATGCACATAGTCAAAACCTTATAATGAGTGACAAATAGTATTCAGTTTGATTTTTTCAACTTCCATTATCTCAATTAAGGTAAATTCGGCCCTATATTGACATTTCCTGGCATTCTACATTTGACAATTAGGTTATAATTCTAGAACAAGTGCTACATATATCATTACTGGATAACACTGTGGTCAATTTTAAAATATTCCTCTTTGGAAAGCTATGCAAAAAATATCAGTATTTATTCCACCTTTCAAAGTGATTTTGGAATTTTTTTTATTATGATCATAAAAATTGTCATCTAATCAACATTGATGTTTTTAATGTCAGCAACATGTTTTTTTTCAATACTGCCTTTATGTTTAGTCAAGTTAAAGTCATTTAAAGATAAATGCATTGCTGTGATGTAATAGTCATGAATTGTTGGTGAAAACTTTAGATCATTTTTATTTAACTTTTTTATTGCAGTCTTTTCAGCATTTTCAAATAATAAATTTGGCTAATTGTCCAGTTGGAATAAATTAACAAAATTAGTAATCTTGTTTTTACTCTTGATTTAGATAAATGAAATTTTTTTGGTTATGAAAAATTAGTTGACTGTATAATTTGATGTTTTTGGTTAAGGATTAATGCACCCATATTTCATCACTAGTAATAACATGGTCCATAACATTGCTTTGTTTATCAAAAAGATTTTAGTAAACATTGACTCTCTTTTGTTTAATGGGTAAGAATTGTAGGACCATTTTTGTTTATACTCTTATCTTTTATCATGCCAAGATTTTCAAATAAGATTTCTTTTTTTAATTGATATTTATTTAGTCTACTGTGCTTCTCACAGTTAGCTGATTGTTTTGACTCACAATGCAATGAATTTTTGCAATATTTTCTTCAGTTGTGCTTATTACTGTCCATCCTAATCTCTTCATCAGTGATGCTTTCCTATCAGAAAAAACATTTAATCTGTTTGTGCACTGCTCATTTACATTATTCCCATGAACTTAGACTAACATTTTTCAGATTTCATTTTTATTCTTGTCAAATTTAACAAGAAATTTAATGGTTGTTTGCTATATAATAATAATAATAAATGCCATTCAGCAAGACCTTGGTACACATAACCATGAATACAGCAGTGAAAAATCAATATATCCAGATTATAAAACATTACCCAGTTGTTTTTACATTACTGTCAATTTAAAAGAATGATTTTAAGCATGAGAACTGGATTATCAGACCTAGTATATAAAATGTAAAATACTATGTTGTAATGGTCCGGGCGATGATGTGAGAAGACCTAGGGTGTTTGGTAGGATGCTGGAGCCGATGCGATGAAGTACATAACCTATGATTGCACCCTCTTCCAATAGATCAGCTCAACAGTCATTTATTAAATTCAGATGCAATTTGGGTCAATTCAGCTACATCTTACCCCCTTCTTTCGGCTCCATTATACCACAGAATTCGAGCTCAGGGAGAATTCGCCATTGACTCTTTTATCAGGGTGTATGTGTGCATACTAACAATAAGATTACCTTATCAGAGTTTTTATTAATGAATGACCTATATCTAAAATATTTAATAATTCATTTATCAATATACGTCAAGCATTGATGGTCGAGAGGTCAGCCTTACAAGCAGTTGTCCTGGGTTAGCAGGTTCGCTTCCTGGCCGATGCTATGACACATGAAAAAAAATGCAATGTGCTTGTATGCATGTAAAAGGTGTTGGCTTTGTCGATAAATAATAAACTAAAGAGACTATTTATTCAACAAGTTTTATAACATGAAATGGAAAAAAAGAGAGAACATTAATAATAAAAAATTGAATAATGCAATTTTTAGTTAATATTTACAAATATTGATTTAAAAAAAAAGATGAATATGTATAGTTAAATGCCAGTGATGAACATCTATAACTCCTACAGCTTAATAACTTATAATTATCTCCTATTATTCTCATGATAGAGATTCATACTAAAGACATTTCTTTATACAAAGTAATGATAAGCAAAATAAGGTTTTAGTGAACTCGGAAATGACTAGCTAAGTTAATTTTACATTTTATATATACATCAATTCATATCGAGATCTGGTTCCAGTGGTTGAAGACTGATTACCTGAAGACCCTCCCCCTCTTTTGACAAATTAAATGTAATTCTTAACATTACAGGAAAGTAGATCTATTCAGAAAATTAATCATTCAAACAGAATAACTCTATACTACAAATGTTAGATGAACAAGCGACAAATAATGAATTCTGTTCTGTTAGAATGTATGGGAATTAACGTTTTAAAATAAAATACTTATCTCAAGTTTCAAATAATATTCACTGTAGTACCAAATGAAAGTCAAGTATTAAGGAAAGGGATTGAACCTAGATTTTATTATACAGGGTGGCACTACTGTATGGAGAGTTTTGCCTTTGTTTACAACAATTATGTGCTAATATAGAGATGGTGATCATGTGATGTTTTGTGGTTTAATTAAAAAAATAATAATAATCCCAACTAAAATTAATTCCCCCATTTCTCTCATACTCTTTTAAAATGATCTGTTCTAAAAAAATGCTGAATTGGCTGTATTTTGCATTTTTTAATATTAAGAATAAAACAAATAGTGATGTGTACATGGATATTTAAAATATATATAACACATAAAAGTAATTTAATGAATCGATCAATTAAATGATATTTGGTGAATTGACAGAGTTGCCCACAACTCATGACTCATATTTCAGGTGATTTCTTCCATGCTGATATGGATTGTTTGTTGCAATTTCCAAATAGCACCTTCCGAAAGACTCCACATTGGTTAACTGATGTTTCTTCCCGGTCCTTGTATAGACATTTCATTCTGTACAAAGATAGTCTATTAGGCGATTCCAATGTAGACAATACTGCTATTTAAGCTTGCATGGTTAACAGATTAATGATTCAGCCAAATGACAATCATTCTCTTTATCTTGAAAATATATTAATTTAATAAGTACATACTGGTTTTAAATTAATTACAGTTCACAGTATATAAACAAAACAAAAAACTTCTTTACGCAGTAGAAATGAATTATCCACTCATTTTTTTATGCTGCTATATATACACATACTTCTAAATGCATGCTTATTTTAAAAGTTTAAAATACTTTTCTAAACAAAATATATCTGTTTGCTAGCATTAATTTGTTTACTTTATAATAAAAGTTCTTTTTGCTTCATTAACATTTACGTTAGATTATGTTTATAAAATGAATACGTTTGAACTAAAATCTCCATTTTGTATGGTGTTTGAAACCTCTGTTTTCTGTGAAGTTAACTTTCCATAGTGAATGTATAATATTGAAAAAGAAAGGGCTATTTTATAGTAAATGTTGTTTCCATTTCTTAATGTATGAAGTATTTCATTTCCTTGCTGTAAGTGCCTATTGCTATCCATATATACATATTGCATAATCGATTCAAGAAATTATGTCATTCACTTTTATCTCATTTCTATTAAGTTGCTGAGCAAAGTACTTGACCTTTAATCATTACTAAGTTTATTTATTACAGTATATGTCATCGTTCTTTCTTTTCTTATGATGTATAAACATTCAACACAAGTTAAATATTATTGTACACATATATATTTATATTAATTTTCTTAAGTGTTTAATCTTGTTAATTCTAACAATTGGAGCTTTCTCTGTTGCCATATATATATATATATGAGATTTTGCCATACTTGATCTACTATTTAGTTATTTAATGCAGTACTGATATATTATGCCTATATAGATATGTGTTTTACTTCATTCAGATTTCACAACTAGTATATTAGCAAAACCTATTAGTTTATCTGGATATAAACATTAACCTAACCTAACACTATAGGTTGCTAAGGTTGGTGTGGGTACGGTTTCCACAAAATAAGTTCAGGTCTTATATTTGCTCTAAAATTTATTATAGGGATTATTTTCAAATGATGTCTTATTTTTTCTTATACGAAAATTTATATTTATTCAAGTACGAAAATGTATATTTATTCAAGTATTTCTCTTTACAGAAAACTATAAGATTCTTACCCCTGAAGCTCCCCCTCCAAGTTAATTTCTTGTACTAGAGTTGTAATTATATTTTATTGAGCGCATAGGAAGTATATGTAAATACTTAAACAGGCTTTAACCTGTAATGAATTTGCCTTAAAATTTCTAATAGTCAATCAATATTATTTTGCCAATACAAAGATCTCACAAATCATGACACAAGATAGTGACTTTTATAAAGATAAGAGCAACACCTTATCTTTAACCTAAATTTTTACTTATATAGGTCAATCTGAAGCATCCTGATTCGGGAGTGTAAAGTTGTTCTCTTCACTGTTTAAGTCCACTATTTCCTTTACTAATTAACCTTCATGAAATCTTGTGATTTACAGCGAGTTAATGATGTGATTTTAGTACTGGAAAATCTATAAACTATTGCAGAGTTGTAATTATGTTTTATCTGGAATGGCAATCAGATTATTACACCATTTAAATTTACAATTAATTCACAATCAATTGAAGACTTGCCAAGACAGGAGTGGTAACAAAAGTGATGATTACAGTTAAGAAAGGTTTGACTACAATAAAAAAAATTAAAGCACAAAAATTCAGAAAATGTTTTGGTATTCTTTTTAAAAAACTTTTCTTTAGGAGAAAGATTGATGACTTAATTCAAGATAAATGTTTATTATTAAAATCACTTCTATTATTTATAATCCTTTAGGATGAAAAAAATCTTTAAGAAATCAAACTAATTTTTCTTTTATCTTGAATATTTAGAAGCTACCATTATGGAACTCTAACTAAATTAAGCATTATTCTAAATCTAAATATTAAATATAAATAAGTATCCAAAAATATATAGATAAAATTTTAAATTGTCCAATATATTGACTTGTGATAGATAAATTGTTTCTCTATATAGGTTATTACATTTATCAAAAATGATCAACCAGAAAATACAAAGGAAGTATAATATTTTTATTACCATTTATTTAAAGCATTAATATCAATTATAATTGTTTATTTATACATTCATTATTTTATAATTCGATACATCCATCATATGTTTCAATAGGCTGACAATCTTAACTAGGGTTTATATTATAAGCATCCTGAAAAATTATACTAGGACTTATTTTCTGGTTAGGTTTTATTTCTGGGAGGGGACGGCAACATGGTAATTCAAAAAATGTGAAATATATCACAGTTCTAAGAACTTGTTTTCTTATGTTGTGCTATATATTTTCTGATTATGTTAGTGTTTATTTTTAACAAAAAATATTTTTAGGTTTAATAGCATTATTACATATAAACATGAACCCCAAAAATAAATTCCTCTTAAGCAAATAATTAGACAATAGACACTAATATAAATCAAAAACTGCCTGTAACATATTTGTCATTTCTAGTTTGTCATAAAAGTATAATATGTAAATAAAAACCATCTACAAATAATTTTTATAAATATCATATTCACAAAGACACAATTAACAAACTTTATAGTCAGAGAGGAAACTTCTGGTATTATACTGTCACATTCCAAGTCCTGCTCTGAAACCAAAATTGTTAATTAATATTACTTTTTTCCTGTTAGAAAATATTTTAATTCTGATCTAATTTTATAAAAATTGAAAAATGGTGATCAATTGTTCAGTCATTATCATAAATTACATTTTCATTACATTGTGCAGAGTATTTTTTAATTTTAATGCAATCTAATGTTTTATTGAGCTGTTGTGTCAGTTAAATGCTATTAACATTATCCTTATGGAACTTTTAGTTCAAATAGTCAGTTTTTTGGGGGGTATTAAAAACTGCCCTCTCTTGAAGCTGAGTGTTTCAAGTCATTGCAAAAGAAAAGCCAATGCAGAAAATGAAATTTGAATGATATGATGAGTCATACCTTTAACAAAGCCAGACAGATCTAGCTTTTTTATAAGCTAAATATGAAATAGCCAGAATATGATTATTACATTTTAACATGGTGATCCCTGCCATAATGCATCAGAAAAATAGAAAGTAATATATAATATGCATAATTAGTTTATCCACTGCATTGCACAAATAACAGAAAATGGCCAATGATTGCAATTATTATGTTCAATTAATGGAAACTCCTTGTTGGTAACATATTAGATTTAATGTTTAATCTTAGAGAAAATTTTAATTTATTCCATTAATGAGGTTCATAATTTGTTTTTTCAGTACAGACATGAGTTATTATGTATATTATTTGATTTATATAGAAGGAAAAAGGAGGGCACCAATATATAACATTTTCCTGGTGTGATTTATTTTTCATATTTATAGATAACCTAAATATAATTATAGGGTATTTGAACACTAATTTTCAAGCTCCTTCCATCTATCCATGCTTTCTCATACAACCGATACACATGACACTCATAAGAAAAAGATAAATGAACTCCAATATATATAATTCATGCTGAAACAACCCTCATCAACTAGTTCAGATAATCATCTCTCACATATATATATAATCAGTGCTCAGTTTAAATTAAGATAGCATTTTTTCAAAGTTTAATAGACAGGCTTCAATCTACTCCACCCTCTAACTCTTCAGCCATTTATACCATTGAAAATCTGATGATGGAAATCTTAAGTTCCTTGTTCATGCCAATATTATTGTCCTGCCTATGTTGACATTAAGTTATTCTGATTCCTCATTTATAATACCTTATCCATTTAAATACATAGAAGAGGCAAATTTAAATACAAGTATACTTTATATATATTTTTACATTAGTTATAGTTATATGGGAGTTGAACACAGACTTTAAAGCTCCTTCAGCAATTCATTCTTTGTCATACAACTGATACATATGACCACACACATGAAAAAGATAAATGATCTCAAATGTACATATTTCATGCTGAGCCAGCATTCATCAATTGGTTCAGATCATCATCTCATATATGTATATTCAAGATCATTTATGTTTTTGCATGTGTGTTGTATGAAATAGAATGGAAAGCTGATGGAAGTTTGAATATCTGTGTTTAAATTTCCTATAGTTACAACTAATCTCACAAGTATATATGCATTCAAATATTCAGATTTAAGCTGTATCCTTTCAATTCCTCATCTGTGTATTTAAATCAATAATGTTCTATACATGAGGGGGTCAATAACTTAACATCAACATGGGAATGACAATAATATTGGCATCAACAAGGGACTTGGGTGTTCCATCAGATTGAAACCTGCCCATTAAAGTTTGAAAAAATGCTATCTTAATATAAACTGAGCACTGATTATATATGTATTTGAGAAGTAATGATTTGGATCAACTGATGAGTGCTGGCTCAGCACAAAATACATATATTGGAGATTATTTATTTTTTCATGTGTATTAGTTGTGTGAGATAGAATGGATAGCTGAAGGGAAAGGCTGTATTCAAATCCCCTATAATGACAACTAATCTCAAATTATCTAAAGTATATTTGTATTTAGATATAATCTAAATAATATGAAATATCTTATGTTTTGCAGATTATTTTATCTTCATTAATTTTTGGATTAGCAAACATATCCTATTAATTATAATGGATGTTTTTTTAGGTGTAAACTTGTAATAGAGTATTGCTTCAATCATATAATATGACCTTTTATAATATCTGAATGACAAAATTTTTGTCTTAAACTTTTGTGTTCTGTTTGTAATATGGATAAAGTGTTGTCGAGAGATTTTGAGAACTTTAATTTTTGTAATTAATTCTTATATGAGTATTGTTTTTTATTACTACTGTTACTTTTTGGCATTCTAGTGTTATTGCTCCACATGTTGAATTATTTGTTCTTGTCACTGTAATCTTATATTTCATTGATTTCTGGTTGGGATAAGAATTGAAAGTTTTCTTTTATGGATGAAAAATTATATTAAAAATAGATATTTATTTTCAGGTATGTGCAGTAAGTTTTTGTATAGCAAACTAACAGATATATCAAAAAGTTAGTCATTACAGAATTTATTCATTGCTGTTTACAGAGAATTTATATTATCAGATATAACCTTTCCCACACCTATTACTGAGAATGATCTTTCAATACAAAATATAATTTAACATGTTAAATTCTTTATTTCTGAAGGATATTCATGGAATTTTTATATTTTTTTTCAGCTTTTTCTTTGAGACAAATATTCATCAACGTTCTTTTTTCTAAAAATATACCCAAACAAAAATTATATGTTGTCATCAGACAGTTATTAATAAATATGCACAGACATATGTATATGTAGAGACATTTTATATTAAGTGATTTTCTGGGGGACAAAAATTTATACTAGTTATGAAAATGTAAACCAAAACACTCGTGGAACAGTAATAGTAAGACTGCAATTAAGCAAAAGTTTTCAATCATTAATTTACACTTTAATTTATTATTATTGATGATAAGTTTTTTTCAATAATATTTTTTGGTTATAAAAACTGCATTGTTTGATATTTAATTAAGCATTTTAACACATAAGGTGAGATCAAAGATGGAAAACGTAGAGCATATAAACGCAAAATAGAAAATGATAAAAATATTATTTTTGACTGTGTTTTGAATATGTAAACTATTAAGATTAAAAAATTGTGAGACAAAATTTGAATAATTGTAATTATAAATGTGATTTTTTTTGCATACATTAGTGAAGCTATAATTATAATTTAAGATTTAATATACTAGCTTAGTGCTTTTGGGATTTAGTATTCAAATCCCATACTCATAGCTTTAAGAATGAAGATTCTGTTGTGAATTGTTGTATATATATATGCAAATGAGCTTGAATTTTTAATTAATTAGTCCATTATTTGGAGAGAGCAAAGTATCCTTCCCTTCTATTAATGGCATTGAGATCATTTGCTATGTAATAAGCCTCTTTGACTTTTCTTTTGGCATCATTCTTCTCTGTGCAAATTAACACTTCCTTTTATACCAAATGTAACATCGAAAATTGCTAAAAAAATTGACTAACTATTTTAAATTTGGTTTCAGAACACCTCCCAACACTAACTGACTAATAAATAATTCCAAGAATAGCATGCTCTCAATTAGGCTGCAAAGAATCTTACTATGGTGAGACTCAGGCTAACATCTTTACAAGAGTATACCAACACAGATATGCATATAATAGAGTAAAAAATAAAAATGAAGAAACATAGATCTTCTGGGACCACCAAGCAGTTACAGGCCACTTATTTAAACCCAGTTTTGCCCAGATAATTTGCACAGAAAAGAGTGATTCCTAAAGAAAATCAAAGAGGCTTATTACATAGAAATGATTTCAATGCCATTAATAGAAGAGAGATATGCTTTGCTCTCTCCAAACAATGGACTAATTAATTAAAAACTTAAGCTCATTTGCATATATATATATATATTACCAAAACTGCCTAACACTATACTAGCAAAAATAAAAATGCAAAACCATAAAACAATACGATACTAGATTAAATCCAAAATTTTACCAAAATCCTTACACAACCATGGTTTCATCTACTACAAATAGACTTTCTCAAGTGAAAATCAAACCAAAAAAAACATATATATACAAACAAACAAACCTCATAATTCAT
Organism: Epiperipatus broadwayi; assembly: GCA_028023455.1. NCBI lineage: Eukaryota > Metazoa > Onychophora > Udeonychophora > Euonychophora > Peripatidae > Epiperipatus > Epiperipatus broadwayi. The sequence goes on from JAQFVV010017636.1 coordinate 17,666, forward strand.
TTCAAACTGCACCTTCCCTTCACTCACTTGAGAAGGTCTATTTGTAGTAGATGAAACCATGGTTGTGTAAGGATTTTGGTAAAATTTTGGATTTAATCTAGTATTGTATTGTTTTATGGGTTTGCATTTATATATATATATATATATTGTAACAGAATAGCATTACATAGGATTTGAACCTAGGAAAGTTAAATATATATTAACGACGAAATAAATGACAGGTACAAAACTTTTTAAAAAAAAGCGATCTTGTTTTAAGAATAAACGAGAAACAGCCGTGTCTAAAGCAGATCGCAGCTATACATGAGTACCTGTCAGATTTATTGAAATAAAATTAAAAGAGTTTTTATTTTTGTGAGGAATTAATTTATTATAATCATTATTTGTCAAGTTTGCTTTTTTTTGTTATTTCATTTTAAAAGAAAAAGGGAATGTTCGAGAACAAATTAGAAAATTTATTAAATCATTTTGAACAAAAAGGAAAGAAAAAAAAAATAATAAGTAAATTAATTAATCTGCAATAGGTAAAAAAATTCCAAGCGATCTAAGATATTTTGAATGGGGGGCAATTAGTAGAGTCAAATTTAGAGAAGTTGAAACAATAAGCAGGATGTATGTTGGTAAAGTCTAGATAACAATCCAAATTTAGAAGCAGAGGTGATAAAAAGTGTACACTGCTATTGTACTACTTAGACTTCTGACTCTAGCTAAAACAATATGTAAGAAAAATGGAAAAACTAAATTAAATTCCCACGTGGTGCAAATGTCACAGAAACTATTAAATAAAGAGGATCCTTGATTAGCAAATAAGAACTAATGACTTATGAGTGCATGATAGAGATTGGAGGAAAAATTCAAGGTGTCACGGCGGGAAAGAGGAGAGAAGAAAAAGGCAAGACGGAACGGGGGAGAGGGAATAAATTGAAAGTTGTTGAAGGCGAAATCAAGTTGAATTGTAGCGGAAAGTATTATTAATTTTTTTGCGGAGCTTCCGATTAAGTACTTGGACTTCCTAACCTACACTTGTGTAATATCGTAGCCGAAATGCGTTGCTGAATCCAAAATTCGCGGCTTGGCCGCCGAACCTTCGCACCTGGCACTGCTGATCGTCCTAGAATGCTCTCAACCTCAGAGAAAATGAACTCAAGGACCACACACACCCTGGAAGCCTCACCCAGAACCGACATGCGGAATTAATAAAATATCGCTCAGGATCCCATTACAGTCTTCTCGTCCCACAGGTAGTTATTTTTAACATTTGCTTACACATTTATGCACCAGATAAATACTTTAAAGTGGAGAACAATTTACAAACATTAAGTATAAAATGATTAAATTGCTAATGACCAACCGAACCACTAAAGAACTCACCCAGTATAATATGTACAATTAATACTCAGCAAAGATCTATGTAAGTTAATATTCGCTTCCGTAATTGTGTTATCTAGACTTACTAAATTATATATCTGCATAATAATTTTATTTACCCAGTTTACAAATAAATCATTCACTTAATTAATGTTTCTTTTATTGATCGCTTGGAATTTCAAATTTATTTAACCAATGTTGAATGAGTGTGGGAGTGATCTATTTTATATAATTTGAATGGGTGTATTTAATATGTTAGTTAAGCGTTAAGTATATTTATAGCATTTATAATTGTCGTACCATTCTTAGGTTAAGTTTAAGTTTTTGGGAGATTTATTCTGGGGGATATAGGGTGGGCCCAACCATGATAAAGGCATGTCAATAGTGTGTTAAGAGTAATGAGCGATATAGTTCGGAAATAGTGGCTGTGTTCATTTCTTGCTGTCCGCTGGAGCGATGCTTGGGCATGTTCTGTGATATAGTTGAGTGAGCATGTGCACGTGCGTGGCGGGCTTGAAAAGGTTCTCCTGGCGCCTATTACTCGGATTCAATCTGAATCTAGGTATGAAACAAATAAAACGTGCGTGTATATGTGTTTGAAACTATTTTCACAAAACATTATGTAACCCCGGACGACAGAACACAGCGGGTTCGTAAAAAGGGAATCGTCAATAGAAAAGCCAAAAGGAGAATAGTGTCCGCAGTAGCAGAAGGGGTCGGGTTACAATATATATAATTATAATTGAAATAATATTTTAACGGTTTATAAATAATTACAAACAATTATTTATAAACCGTTAAAATATTATTTCAATTATAATTACAATATTGTTTTTAATTAACGGATATTTTTATTTATTTTATATATATTTATATATGCGCACAACAATTCACAACATAATCTTCATTCTTAAAGCTATGAGTATCGGATTTGAATACTAAATCCTGAAAACACTAAGCTAGTATATTAAATCTTAAATTATAATTATAGCTTCACTAATGTATGTGGAAAAAATAGGATATTTATAATTATAAGATAATATTAAGGATAATGCTATTTTAAAATGGAAAAAGTTATAATGGAGAGGGAAGTTATTGAAAGTTATGAGATCTTTTTGAAAAAAGTGTAGAAATAGGCAAGGATTGCATAAATATTGTAGTGACTATCATTACATATTATGTTAAAGCGGAATAATATTATATATTGTCCATTTTATAACTTTATACACATTTTCTTTCAGTTATACATCCATTTCTTACATTTTTCTTATTAATAAGCTGATCACTGTTATTTACAAGAGGAAGGACTGAATAAAAATATTTCATCCACATTCATATTTATTCAATTAATATCAATTATACAAAAATGGAGATTGAATATCTTATTTAATAAATTTCATTTAATATTGATACTGAAGCTGTACATATTAAATTCGTATAATTCAGCATACTGTATTTGTAATTCAGAATATCATTATTTTCACTTATGTAAAAAGAACCTGAATTTGTGTCTGTATCTATATGTGTATATTTAAAGTTTATCATATCTATTTTTGTGTTTTATTAATGAAAACCAATAAATGATAACTACTGTTTAGCAAAGAGAAATTTAAAAAAATAAAGGCATTAATAAGTTATACTTTTGAATTTAATTTTATATATAAATTTTTATATGTTTCATATAGTTATGTTTTTTAGGTTATTTTATGAAATTAAGTAGCTATGGTTTCAATAGATAGTAACAAAATAGAGTGTGAATGAAATTTGAATTTTTGTTGTTGCTGTCAGTATTCTGTAAAAAAAAACACATTATTTCTATGAAATTTGCTTAGAATTAAGGATACCTTATGTGGAACTTATGTTGAAAAATGCACACTTGTCACTATAAATATTCAGAGTTCTTTTTGTATAAATTAATGTTAGATTGACTTTTTGTGTCTGAAGTTTATAAATCTATATATGGGATTGCTTGCATTTTTTTCTTGGCTTTTATGTAAAGTAAAAATAATTTGGTTTGAAATAATAACTCTTGTCATGCATATAAAAGAAACATAAGTATTTGTATTTTCTCTGTTGTTAATAACTGGAAATATGATACATTTTAATCAGTAAAGATATTAAATGCATCACTTGATAAAAAGCTTAAATCAATTGTTAATTTAAGAATGTTGGAATCAAAATTAATTTCTGCTTTTTTAGTAAATTAACATTTATGATATGTTATAAAAAATGTGATAAATTTTATTTTTTTCATTTTGTTTAGGTCTAAGACATAGAAAAAAGAATATTTGGTAAAAAAGATTCATTAAAATATTAGACATTGATTTAGAATTAATGAAGTCTTAATATCTATGCAAGGATTGTAACACTTCTAATCAAAACAGTATTGCTTAATAAAAAATATTGCACTTGAAAAATAATATTTGTACAAAAATGTTATATAATTAAGAACTACTAAAAGAAAAACCAAGCAGTTTTAAATGAAAGAAAATTTCAAAAACAATAAGAAGTCATATTTGTTTATTAATATTTTGTTGGTCAGATAAAGTCAAGTCATTATAACATATTTAAAATGATAATATAGTTTATAAATATGTAAAGGTACTTTCATAAAAGTTGACAAAATGTCTTAACATAAAATAACTTTCCTGATTAAAAACATTTGTTCAATGAAATATTTAAAGTCATATATGCCATAAAATGTTTGTTGAATCATTTCATCACTATTTGGGATATTTCAAAAACTACCATCTTTATAAAAATATACTATGGAAAAAATGGAAAACCTGTTTGTTAATTTTTCTGATTATGAGTGGCAAATTTCTATAAGAATAAGAATCTTAAGAAATAATCATGAAATAAGTTATATAAAAAAAAAGTATAAAGGATAAATAAAGAACTATATCATATGGTTTTGGTAAAACTAAAATTTAAGGAAAAACCTCTTATAAATTTATTTATTGCACTTTTTGTAAATTCAAAAGGATTTATAATAAAATATAAAATATAGGAGAAAAATATTTTCAATGTAGTTTGTGCTGATTTGAAGCTGCAGATGGTAAAAGTTTTAGATGGAGGATAAAAACTTTTTTAATGTAGTTGGTGTGAACTGAAGAATGCATGTAAGGAAAATGTAATGATACATGAAAGAACACATAAATAAAAAAACTTTTTCCAATGTACTTTTTGTCAATATTGGACTGCTGAAAGGGAAAGTTTTAAAATACATGAAAAAAATGCTTTGAATGTAATTTGCATGAACATAAGACCACAGATAAAAATAGTTTCTCAGTACATGAAACCTCACATACTGAAGAAAAACCATTTGAATGTAATTTGTGTAAATATAAGATTGCTGTAAAGTGTGAAATTGCATGCAAGGACCGACCACATATAGCAGAAACACATTTCAAATGTAATTTGTATTAACTGCAG
>JAQFVV010017637.1:0-22327 GCA_028023455.1 Epiperipatus broadwayi
ACTGACTGTAACGCTATCTCGTTACAGTATATTTGTTTATAAATTAATTTAAAAAAATATTATTATTAAAAATATATATATATATGTAAATTATTTGTGTTTATAAAGTGAATAACGGTTGTTATATCAATTTTGTATTTTGGTTTACAAATAATAGGAAAAATCTAATCGCATTTGGATTTAATTTTCATGTATCTTTTTCTCCAAACTTACATTACAAACCGCACGAAAACTGCTGTAATAATTTTGTTTGGTTTGAGCTTTATTCGAGTAGTATTCAATGGTTGTTATGATACCAGAACGTCAGAAAGAGAACCTATAAAAAAGCTACAAAAGACTAGAAGAGTAGACTATCATCTTTTTGTGATTGCCATGGAAGGACATATTTTCTATGTCTTATAAATAAAAGTTCTTCAATATTTTTTTTCAAACTGTTAAACCATAAAACATGAAAAAATAAACTTCAATTATCTGCCCGTTCAATCATTTGAAGGGTAGTTGCAAGGATTTCCAAGGGAAAGGCAACAAAGTGTAAAAAAAATGTAAAAAAAAAAAAAAAAGGAAACCTATGAAAAAAAAATGCTTTATATAAAATCGGCTATTTTAGTTTTAAAAACAAAAATATTTCTGGTTTAAAGTTTGGCGTATAACCACCGTTATTAATTTGGATAAATATCATGTCACGATCTAAGGAACACAGGATCAACAGGATTAATTTGCATCATAAAAAAATAAAAAGGCTAATTAAATTGCACTCTCCTCTCTCAAAAAGAAAAGGGACTGTTAGTGAAGCATTATAAAGTTTGAATTAATATTTCTGAGAAATAATCTTCTCTTTGCATCATAAAAACGGAGGATAAGTCAATGGACAAATAAATAGTGAAAACGGACACTCTTATATATGGTATGATTTTTTTTTATATATAAAAATGTGGCGTATTAATTTTTTTTTACATGTATATAAAAAGGATGTGTATTTTATTTAAATTATCTTTAAGAGTAATATAATTTATTAAATGAAAATGATCGGAGAGATTCAAATATATTATATGATTTCATATTCATTTATCGGTTATTATTTTGATAAACAAATAGACTTCAATCTCATCCTATTTCACATCTTTGGTATCTGTTATATATAAATTTTTCAGTAAAATATCCAAAAGTTTCTCCATTCATTCATTCTTTTTTTTTTGTCGTTGTTTTCCAGCACATTTTAGAGATACACATAGTAATTTTATCATTTTTATTTATTCAATCAATCTGAAATATAAATTAATTTCCTATGTATTTTGTTATTAATCTTGCCAATTTTCTTTCATATAATCAAATAAATTGAGTGATTCAAATTTCAAGACTCCCTTAATTTTTTTATTATTATTTGTTTTGCATGAGATGATGCAGCTATTTAAATGTCAAGGTTCAAACTCAGCTTGGTAAGTGGTATGTTTTGCATATTGGTATTTTATTTTATTCCCATATGAATTTTATATTTATATTTGCATTCGAATATTATATATATTATCATTTATCTTAGTTAATATTACAAAGTCAATCATTTCTATGTTTGTCTGATTCCGTCATAAAAATCTAAATAGAGCATACTTTATCGTTGGTTCAAAATAACTCATATTTTTTTTGAACTTCTCTAAAATAAAGAGTATATGTTTGGTTGAATAGTTTGCTTGAATATTATCTTTAGATGGGGATGAATCTAAATTATAATCATATATTTTAATTATTGCCAACCAATTTTATATTCAATTGTTTAAAGATTCAAATAAATAATATTAATACTCATAGGTCAATAAACATCCAATAGAAACTTAATATATCTTTTATGTAATGTGGTTGGACATTATAAAGATAGAAAATGAGCTAATAGAGTGTTGATAATCAATTCTAGTGAAGTATTCTATTTTAACACATAAACGAAGCAATAATTAAGTATTGCTTTATTGGAAGATATAAATAAATTATTTATATATTACTTTATAGCTTCTCAGTAAACTACATGTAGATTAATTTGTTTAAACATTTAAAGGAGTGCATAAGTTTTCAAAGTGTCTTATAAAATGATATTAAAACTAGTTGATGTCAATAGAAAAATATTGATTAAAGATTGGAGTAGAAAGAATTGTATATCGCTTATTGACACGAATGTTTATACTTTCTATTTAGCGTTTATTAAACTAGATATATATATTTGAGTCAAGTATTATTTTGTTTTGATATTTAAATAGTGTCTATATGTAAAAATGTTTTGTAAAATACAATTATAGGTATTTAGAAGCTTATCCATTAAGATAAAATGCAGCATCATTAAATAATGAAGTAAATTTAAATTACTACAATAATAATAGGTTAATAAAATATATATTGGAATCTGCTTTAGTTATTAATTGGATATGATTTTTATTAGATTGCTAATCAAGTAGTTAACCTAATCATATATTATTGTTTAGGGCGATGATATGCTAGTACATTGCTCAGTGCAGTGTACTTTGTAATGTGATGGATTTGTTGATGTCTGGAGCAGATAATCTCATTATTCTTTCGTTTCCATATATAGCTTAAACAAATTAGACTTTAAGAGAGATTATTTGTGCTTTGTGATGGTTTATTACATAATAATAGACCCGATTGAGCTAGACTAGATTAATTTAAATTAGATTTTAGATTTTTTTATCAGATCAGATTGATCATCTTAACCATCACCTGCATTCATCAATTCAATCAGTTACAAAATGGCACCAACGTTTGGGGCCTTCTTAATTCAATTTAAATGGAATACAGCAATCATCAATTCCATTAGTTACAATATATATATATATATATATTGTAACGGGCACATACGTACATTGTTTTTTATTAGTTAAACATTAAAATAATAAAAGTTCGCCAATAAAAACTTCTTTTTTTTAAGAATTAAAAATAAAAAAAACCATCTTAAACTCGCATATATATAAAATCGCACAGATAAATAATTATTAAAATAAAAATTTATTAAAGAAAAAGTATTTTAAAACTAAATTTTCAGAAAAGATTTAGAGATAAAAATATATGTTTAAGTTTGAAAACAGATTAATTAATCTTTTGTAAAATGGAAATGATTATTTTAACTAGTAAACTAGTCTTGGGCATCTAAAATGTATGAGCAACGGTCAGATAGGAAAACAATAGGAACAGAATGGCCAATGAAAGAAATCCATTGGGGAAATCGGACCTCAATGGAAGGATCATCATCAATGATGACGTAACGTCCATTGGATCCTAAAGTTATGTATAAAAAGAAAAAAATTGGAAAGAAAAAGTGATTATTATTTGAGAGATGTGACAGATATGTGTTAGTGCGGAGGTGAAGGAGAAGGGATTGAAAAGACGCACTCTTCAATCCCTTCAGTTCTGCTAAGAAAGAAGGAGAAATGAACTATCATTTTCTACATTGAGGACCAGTTAAAGCAAAAACCTCCGGATAGATAAATAAATTGGCCAACAAAATACCAATCTTAGGATGGTGTGGGAATTCACGTTCATGGCAAGCAACGGATAAAATTGGTCATTTTAAAAAATCGTAAGAACTTTATATTCATTTGAACAATAAGAACTCTAAATTTTAAAACTTTTTGGTAAATACTGCAATAGAATCATATCTGACCAAACTAAAATATTTATTAATTAGTTATAATTTTATTTGATGTGTTTCTTTTGTAAAATCATTTCCATTTATTTATTTATTTATTTATTTTTTGTTCTTTAAGTTTTATCATGATTTTTGTTTTTCGTTAAATTAATTATATAAATGTTAAATTTAAGTCGGGCGTGAATGGCTGTACAGATTTGTAAAGTTATATTAGGGGAGGGTAATCTTAGGTTATTTGTGTCGTAGTTGAATTGGGTCAATGGATGGGATATATTGGTGTGATTAGTAGATGTAATATCAGATTCGCTACGGGCAGAATCGTTTCATACACCACACTCACCCATTTGCCTATGGAAGGAATTATAAGATGGAGAACGCAGTTCCTTTCTATGGAGTTTTTTTTTTATTGCTCTTCTTGTCAGATAGATGTAATATTCCTATTTGACGAGAGGCAATTTCTTCTCTTAACTTTTTGGTGCTGCCGTATTTCGTATTACATTGAATGCATCGATATATCAGATAAATTGATGCCAGTTTTGGCTGCGAACCTTTAGCCTAAGGTTAAATAAAGATAGAATGTTTTATTTTCAAATGCAAATCTATGTAGTCTATTCATACTCGACACTAAATAAAAATGCATCAAATTTAAGTTGTTTATAGACGCTTGCATGGATTGGTTATCGGTTAAGTATGTTTTGGCTTTTCATATTTGATCAAAATATATAGACATTCGATAAATAATGATACCTTACGGTGAGTATCTAAAATGTATTTATTCGGATGTCTTTTAAGTTATTGGTGACAATGCAAGTATCTTATGGTGAATACTATTGGGTTACTTATAAATTTCCCTCTGCAATTGTCAGTATCAATGATTTTATATTTTGATCATTTATGTTTATTTTGAAATGTTTTTAACCGTTGTAATCTATGTAACCGATCTATACTCAACATTATTAAAACAAATTTTTATAATTCCATCTGTGCGAACTTAATTAAAATGTAAACTTATAATATAATAGAAATTAAAATGTAAATTAAAATCTAAAGTAAAGTTAAAAATAATGTTAAATGTTAAAATGTAAACTGATACTAAATCAATTTTCAATCTTATATATATGTGCATAAATAAATGTTTGTATGCTAATTATTGGCAGTGGCTTATTTTATTCTTTTTTTATATACTCTTAGATTATATTATTTAATCTCTGCTATTCCACTGAGCTAGTGACATGGGCTAACGACCGAAACCAAAATATTTAAAAAAAAAAAAAATTTTTTTTACTTACGTATCTGCCTACTTTATACATTTTTCTAGGTTCAAATGCCTAGATGGCGCCCTGTAGTGCAGTTGACATAAGTCTATCTTATCCGGATTGTTACAATATATATATATATAGTGACCTTTTGATTAGTTCATCATGATAAATTACCGTGATAAATTACTGTAATAAGATGTACTTAATCATCCAAAATTTTAAATTTTTAAAAATATAACTGGCACTAATAACTTGATAGAAATTTTAATAGAGACTTTAAAAGATATTATAAACATACCATTATTTTTATTCGTTTGTGATTTTTTTTTTTGGGTCTATATATAATTTTTATAATACATATATTTTTTTAAATAATTATAATAATAAAAGATCGGTAATTTGGATAGTTTAGTAAAATATTTTTATAAAGTTGAATAAATATATTATTTTATTTTAAAATTAAAAGGTTGAATTTAATTAGTTTTGAAATATTATTTTTTATGTTAAAAATTAAAATGTTTAATAATTGAGACAACTTTCACCTAATATTGGCGGGAATTTTGGATAAAAAGACAGACGATAGGAAAGAGGAAAAAAAACAAATGAAACCAATAAGTAATTAAGTCGTCAGAAATATTTGATAAAATTTAGACGATTATAAAGATAATTTTGTGCTATAACTGTAATTTAATATATATTAGTACAAATTAAGATAATGTGTGTTGGCTAAATAATTATAGCATGGAATAAATAACTAATTTCTGAGTCGGTCACAAAGTCATAGTTTGGGAGATTTCGTAAAGAGGAACGATTTTACTTAACTGACTTATAAATGTTTATTTAAATGAATACTCTCTTCTTCAATCCAAGATATAGTATTTATGCAGGAATAAAAAGGCACGTGCTCAATTAGCTTGAAAGGCTGATATTGGAATGAAATATAATTGCAAGCACGGCGCTAGATAAAATATTTGCTTATTTACTAATAATGGGATACGAAAATCTCTGAGTATTAAATGATTTCAGAGAAACATTTAAACTTTACAAATAATAATAATAATAATAATAATAATAGACAAATCCTTGTTTTATTATAATTACATCATTTTTCAATTATTGAAGAGGCAATCTGTTAGTTACTTGACAAATGCGTTCAAAGTCAAAAAGAAAATCTGAATTATCAGCTTTATATATTAGAAGAAAATCTGAACTATCAGTTTTACATACGTATAAATGAAAAACAAACACACAAACTAAATAACAATTTTAGATTCTTTGGATAGGAGTTAGATAATTACGAACTTTATTTTTTTTGTTATGAAGTTAATCTTCATTATGTTAAGAATTGTTTTATATGTTTAATGTTTTAAGTATAATTTTAGATATATTCCAAATGAGAACGTTATAGATGCGAAGTGAATAGAAGAGTGAAATGGGTAAACTAATGTTCTAAGTTTTATTATAAAATAATATCAAGGTAAGATTAATGTATGATATATTTTAAAATGTAAATTGATTAATATAAGGTGATGCTAAAGAACCAAGTAATATAATAGTGAAAATAACCAAATGCATGATGATTAAAGGTGACGAAAAGTAATCTGAAAGAATTAAAGATGGGTGGATGATAAACTATATGATACAATAAGTAAACTTGTGATACCAAGTTAAAAATAAATAAATAAATATTTACTATTGTTAAATTATACTGACACTTTGTTTTGTAGTATATCACCAGGAGATTAGGAAAATAATTAATGGCAAGATAATATTATTATATAGTTATGTTGATTTATTGTATGATGTATGCCTGTGATCCCTTTTATAATTAGATAGGTTGTCATTCCAGGGGATAGTCAATGTGGTTAATTGTAATTTTCTGAAGAAATGATAAGAACATAATGAGGTTAATCTAAGTGATACTCATATATGTAGTTGGATGTTATAATGTGAGAAATTTCCACAAAATAAAGGTGATCAAATCCACAAAAGCTTAATGGAAAAGCTTGGATATTAAGATAGTATCATGAGGTATAAATGATTACTTGCCATGAGAGCACACCTTATTTGGAAAGGTAAATAAAATATCCATTATATATTTGTAGCATTTGAATCCAGTAGACATCAGTTTCTTATCTACAGAATGTTAATTATAAAGAAAATAAGGTAGGCATAGTAAATAGGTGGATTTATAAAAAAAGTATAATGATTTATTTAAGTGTGGAAAATTTGTTTAAATGGAAAATAAAAATGTAAATACAAAACAAGGGTTGCATTAAGTAATTAATTTTAAAGTGACACTATATGAAAATAAAAACAAATGGGATCAATAATGAAAACAAACCAAGGAAAAAAATGAATGGAATGGGTGATTATCAAATGGTATTGTATCTTTGGTTTTATTATGGGTATTAATTTCATAGATTTTTTTAGGTGATAAAAATAATCACATGTTGACAATATGTGATATGGTTGTTTTTGGCATTCATAAGGATAATAATAATATGTATCTTAAATAAGAAATATACATAAAATATGGAATCTATAGTGGAAAAAAAATAAAATAAATAATAATAATAACAACGACGACGACGACAACAACAACAACAACAACAAAAACAACAACAACAACATTATTCACGATGATTCTTGGAAAAATAAAAAATAAGAAAAATAGATTCCTATAATTTTAAAATTTTATTTAGTAGATAGGAGTGGGCGGTTCTCATTATTGTATATAATTGTACAAATGTTAAAGAAATTATATGTGTTATATTTTATTGTTATTTTACTTTTACATACTATTTAAAATTCTGTTAATAATTATTGTTATTCATGTGAATAAATTAATATTGTAAATACAATGGTTGAGTGAAGTCTTTGTTTCAATTTGAAATTATTTTCACCACTTTGTTATTCCCAAGCACACAAATTATTGGAAATATTATATACAACAAAACTAATAGATTTAATTGTTTATTAAATTCAATCACAATTACTTGAATGAGTACATTTAATAGCATTATAGTTTAATTTAAAAATGGTTATATCTTTATAGTCACATGGAACTTTCTTTTGAAAATATATTTGAGTTCATTTCAAATATCTTCAGAAGAGTATATGAGTATCAGATATTGATATGAGAATATTTTAGACCATCTAATTAAAGTTAACAGGGTACATAAAACCTAGAAAATTGATTATTTAACTAACTAATGTCTAATTGGGAGTTATTTTGAATAATGATTATATTTTAAGATGATAATAAACATAGTTCATTTTATAAGTAGTGGTTAGTTATAAGTTATAGTTATATTAATTGTTAGAAAATATGATGATGATTTATAATTGGGGCTTTATTATCATTGTTAAAAAGATATATTAATTTAATGAAATAGCTTAAAGTATATTATAATGTTAGATTGGTTATGATTAAGACTATGGATAGAGGAATTATTATGTTATCATATTGGAATAAGTAAGAACCTTGAGATATGCATAAGGTAGTAGTGGTTATTATAAAAGATATAAGATTAAAATAGATTTTATTAATTTGATGTGATTAATTCAATATGTCATGGAAAGTTTTTTTTTATTTTTTTTTTATTAAAACCCACTCTCTTGTAACTGTCTTTGTAAATCTACCTTACTAATTATTTGGTTGATAATTATAATCAATTGTTGAGTCTCAGGAAATAATATTTTATATGCTTTATGGTTTAATGTTAGAGCTAGGCGGAGATAGATTCAAAGAATATAGTAAGAAATGTAGAAATCCAGGGCAGATAGGTTGTAGTAGAAATATAGGTTTTGATGCTTAAGTGTCTAGCCAAATTATGGTAAAGACAAATTAGAAAGTATAATAATTTTAATAATTTTTTGTTGTTGTATGAAATACACACATAAAAAAGGAAAGGTTACTATATATATATATATATATATAATACAAATAAAATGTTTGTTAATTAAAAACTATTGCAATAACAATAAAAAAATGATAAATATAATAGAAATTAAGTATAGTCTTTCAATCTGCTGAAGTACTTTCACTTAATTTCTTACCCTCTCAACTGCTATTAAATTCAAAAACATAACCGAAGCAATTGTCATCATCTCAAATCCCATGAAACATTAGCATTTTGTTTATTAATTATATTCATTTTATTTCTGATAGTTAATTTTTTTTTATTATGATTTCTCTCTTCATGAAGAATCGCAACATTTTCAATATCAAACTTAAATTTATATTTGCATATTTTTTCATGATCCACGAAATCTGAAACAGTATAACAATTCATGCTTCTTTAATTTTTTTAATACTGCATCTCAATTCACCTATATAAGATAACATATATCCACAAAAAATTTGATTCACATCATTACTTTTCTGCTTGACGGTGAATTGATAACATTTGTTTCTGCTTTGTTTTTTAAATTTAATGGCAATTAAGGAATTAATCAAAAGTAGTTATGCAGATTGAAAAACTGTATATAATAGTTAATTACTATTATATTTATTATTTTTCTTGTTATTACGTATATACATAAAATTAGTTTTACATATCTTTATATGTCAAGGGCTTCAATTTTTTTATATAGTTATTTTAAAAATGAGTGTATTGTATACAATAAATTTATATAAAAACAAGGGAAAGCAATATCCTTCAACGTTTTCATTACTATTTAATAAATTAATGTCATTGATATATTTTATATGTTAATAATTGCTTTGCTCAAATATCTTTCAACATAATAGTTTTATTACTATCCACTAATACTCACCAATATATAATATGCCGCACAGCAAATGATTATATGTGTAAAATAACATTTACGTTATCTGTCAATATTTTTGAAATAATTAAGCAATAATATGTGATAATTATATGCAACATCATAATATATAGAAAAAATCTCATCACTGTTATTGTGCTTTTGCATTATATGGTATTGAAATACATATTTTAATTTTTACAAATACATTTCTCTATAATTTGTTTAATCATCTGAAGTCTCTATATTTTTCTTCTGTTAATTAGTCAAGCGTTGGTGGCCTAGTGGTTAGCATAGCTGCCTTACAAGTAGCTGGCCCAGGTTCACTTCCCGGTCAATGCAGTTCACATATGAAAAAAAAAAGTGTCCAAGAATTAGATCCGTAATTAAAAACCAGTAAATAATATCTATTAACACTTTTCTGTCGAAACACAGATATATTTTTTTAATATTAAATTATTTCTACGAAAGTATTTCTTTAGGATAAAATATAATTAATTTCAACTTTTATGTTTGGATCTATATTAATAATCTCATCCATTATGTTTGGATTTATATTAATAATCTGACCTAGATATTCGTAATTGTTAACGTTTTCTAATTAATATTAATCATTATTTATGATTTTTTTACCAAAAATTATTTAATATTATTTTAATCTTTTTAGTATTTATCTTTAGCCCTGCTTTTTTACTTTCATCTGGAAATTCTTGCAACATTTCTTGAAGTTCTGAAGCATTATTTGCAAAAACAATTACAGCAAATTACAAAATCTAAACGACTTGAATAATCTCCATTTGCTTTTAATTCTTTAACTTCCCATTTTAATTCATAAAATACTATTTGTAAAACTGTTTTAAAAAGTTTTGGAGATATGGAAATCATCTTTTCATATGCCTTAATAACGTTAATTTTCTTAGTATCACCGTGTAATTTAAGCATTAATGTTGCATTTTGATAAATATGTTTCGAAATTCGATAATATCCTGGACCTATGTCTTGGTAGTCCAAAACTTTAATCATCGTGGAAATATTTATAGGATTGAATGTTCTTTCATAATCTATAAATACAATAGATAATGGCAACTCACGTTTATCAGTTAATTTTATAACTTCTCTTAGTATAGTGCTAAAACCTCATAAAAATCCAGCTTGATCTTTTACTTGATTAGAATTATGGTAGTTCAAGTTGTAATAATTTTGGACAATATTTGATATATATCTTCTTACCACTTTTTTAAATATCCTTATTATTACTACATTCTTCCAATCATCTAGTATATTTTTATTATATTGATATTTGGTGTATAGCTTTATTAACAATTTTTCTATTTCTTTACCCACTTCTTTTAAGATATCAATTATAATTCCATCATTATCCAAAGTTTTTCCATTCTTCATAGATTTAATTGCAGATCTTTACTTCTTCATTTAAAATGGTGGATAATTCAGATATAGTAATTGTAGGGATACATTTTCTGTTTTTTTTTTAATTTTTTGCAGAACTCTTCCACACATTAAGCCATGAATATTTTACACAAATTGGTTGTGTATTAATAATGGGAGGTTAATATGCTATTATAATTTCAGAAAGATTTACGCCATAATTAAATCAGGTCAATGGATAAATATCATGTCTATTTCCAATTACGTAAATAAATGAATACTTAAATAGCATCTAATCTTTTCTTTACACTTATTCGCATACTAGTTCGTAATTCCCCAAAGTACAGTTACTGCTGTTTATATTACATATACATAATATTTATAAAAGCTGGCTGTGTATTAATATTGTGAGATTGTTTACCGATAACTTCAATCATAATTTCAGAAAGATTTACATTCTATTTAAATCAGGTTATTTTACATAATTATCACACTCTTTTTACTAGAAAGTCAATAAGCGGAATGCTTAAATTTTAACCAAGCTTAAGTAATAAGTGATTCCATTCTGTATTTTTACATTTACTGATGTATGAGTACCATTTATTCATAGTTCATCATCATATTTATTTTTATTAAAAATTACATATAAGTAGAAAGATATGAACTCGGAATTTTTCAATCTATTCGTCCTCCACTCCATTTCAAGCAATTGATACGTAAGCTCATACACATGTGAAAAAGATACATGATTTTCATTATGACGTAATTTCCGAAGAACCAGCTCTCATCCGTTGGGCCATATCATAATTCTCCACATATATATATACAATCAGTGCTAAGTTGATTTGGCCCAACGGAGAAATGCTGGTTCTGCACCAAATACATATATTGGAAATCATGAATCTTTTTTCATATGTGTGGTTCATGTGTATCGATCACTTGTAATAGTGTGAAGAACGAATAGACTGAAAAATATGAGTTCAAATCCCTCAATTTACATATAAGAAATATTCAGTATAAGCAAATTACATACTGCTTAGAATTAAATTATATATATATATTGTATAGATTTCCATTTGTGTGATATATTTTTGTTTTATTTGAAGTTTTATCACTTGTAAGATTTTATTTGTATCCTCAAGTTTATATATCCTAATTTTTACTTCAATATTTTAGTATTATGCTTTTTATTAGTACTTTAATTATATTTTCTCCGTTTTTTTTAATAAAAATTATAATGTGTATATATTATTTTTATTTTTTTTTAAGCTGATTGGTGAAATAGATTTTCATTGAATTCTGTACTACGTTATCATCGGCAATCAGATTATCGTTGGGAGTAAAAATACCGCTACGGGATTTCTTGCATCAGAGTATTTAAAGTTAGTTTATCACTTTAAAACAAATTGTATGTAATCATTAGAAAATTCTTGTGTTTGGATACTTTATTTCATTTGATAAATAATACTATTTTTAATATTATAAGTTTTAATTAAAATGGGTCATTAAAAAAATCAATTTTTCTTATGTACTCATTTTACTTTTAAAATGAATTTTATATAATTTCATTTGATATGTATAAGTAATATGTATAAGGTAGTGACAAAAAAATTTTCTTTCTATAAACCCTCTTAAATTTTCATATATATATATTCTAACCTTATCCGTGTGTATTCTCACTTCTGAGCAATATCATATAAAATAAAATGGGTTAGCTCAGTTAATGATTACGTTTGGTTAAATGCAAATAATTGATAAATAAAATATCCTGCATTATATTGAAACATTCCACATGCAAAATAATGAAAAGGTTCAGTTTATAAAATAAATAAATATTTATTTATTATATCATGAGACTTGTAAGTGAAATATAGATGACAAGAAAGATTACATTGAGTCAATATCCCACAGGATACTACCTCAATGGCATAAGATCACTATCCCCCTTATTACTATCTCAAATAAATAAACTTATATTATTCTTAAAACTTTAATAAATCCTACTCATTAAGATTAAACTAATAATTAAATCTTAATCTTTTATTTATAATAATTTAGCTCAATAAAATCTCAGGTTCATAAAACTATTGTACATTAATTAAAATCACCGTAGTAAAACATGATAAGGGATTTTTATGTCACTCTACTACACTTAACTAATAATTATAATAAATAATAACAATAATATTCTTCATGGGATAGACTAATTTTATACATTCTTTTCTCTTCACTATAATTTTATTACCATAATAAAATACTATAATACAATCTTTTATCTTCATATAATAATGTAATAAATATGTGGTAGCATTCAATAATCTGAAAAATATGTGTGGCAACGGATAGCATATATTTCGATGTACTATTATAATAATCAATCTATGACCATAAGATAATGTAAAAATGTGATTTCTTAAATAAATAAATTTAAATTCTTAAAAATAATACTTTATTTATTTCTGTGCAAAAATGTTATATTTGATTCAATTATTCTGTGTATACTATGCATTTTAATGGAAAAGAAAATAGTCTGAACACACAAATTTTGAAAAACAAATTTAACAAAGTTTTATTATAACAATAAAATAAAATAATTTATTTACAATATTTACACTTGACATCCTAAATTTGCACCATTATACATTTCTTATTAATTATAGTTATTAAAAACAATAGAGAATCTATTTAAGTCTTCACTCTGACTTAAAAATAATAATAATAAAACAATACAATTTTATTTATCTCTTTGTGATCAATTTTATGATGAAATTACATTTCTTTATACTTATTTTAATATATCATATCTTTAAATATTATTTCACTATGTTTCCTTTTAAAACATCCATTGAAACATAGTACAGAAAACACAAAAAAATAATAATATGAAGTATGAATCTTTTTACTAAACAATATTCATTTTGCAATGTTATGAAAACTACATAAAATATCTACTGTTAATTTATTACTAGACTATGTGGACATCGTTGTTCACTATACTATGATTATTAAATGCAACATATCCTATTTAACATTACTCTAATACTGAATAGCTGTAATCATTGATGTATTCCTCATTATTTAAATAAATACAAAATTGTACCTATGCTTATTTTATATAATTTTGCTTTATAACATTATATCTTAAAATATGCAATACTCATAAAAAATGAAATAAAATATTTAAAAGTTATTTAACATTTCAAAGAGCAACTTTGCTTTATTTATTTTATTCCTAAAATTTATTTTTATTTCCAAAATAAATTTAGAACATATTTTATGATTCTTTTTCATTTTTGGGTCCATTGGATTTTCAATTCCAACTTGCACAAACTCTACTCCTTCTTACAAGTAAATGAACTTATCTTATTCAGACAATAGCATATCTTAAACTCTAAATTATTTATTATTTCTTTACAAAATATTCAATACCATGTGATGTAGTTATTTTGGAAATTTGAGACAGCGAATGGATGTGTAGACCTAGGGAAGAAAAAAACTAGAGTCTAACTCATAGTACATATAGGATCAAAATTGCATGGCACAGTGTATCTATAAAAAAATAGAGGCATGACCTATTCTGTCTAATGACCTCCACTATTATCAATGATGTCAAAGCTATTCCTTCAGCTTTATTGAAACATCAATACTTAAAGAAAATAGACACTGTCCATAAATAAATATACAACTACAGGGCATTGTTAACTGTATTGCATACTTATAAAAATTACAAAAAATGCTACTCCTATTCCCCTAATACATCCGATCTTGATATCATCTCTTTGGTTTCATGTTCTCCAGCTTACTCCCAAAGTCACTATCTTATCAACATTTCCTAATAGATTTATCAAATCTTGCACAGACAAATGACTAATTCACATATTCAAAATAATAAACAAAATTCAATTGTAATTAGAACAATCTCATTAATCTACAAGAAAAGTCTGCTTTACTTTCCTATCTCATATTATTAAAGACGTACAAACTAGTCATATAAATACTTTGAATATCCAATAATATTAAAGTTTTTAAAAGAATCATATAACTATCCATCATCATGTTGTGTTATATTACTAATATGAAATTAAAGTATGCATATTCCCAGAAATAAATCCTAATCTCATGATTTAAATGTGTTGTACAAATGCGCTTACATATAGCTTACATTCATACTTCCATACATTATAATTCATTGACAATCTGCAAAAAAAGAAAACAAAAAAATATATCATAAAATATATCAATATTCACAACTATTATCTAATTATAAGTATGCGACTTTTTTTTTCGCATTAAATAGTGAAGCTATAATTTTACTCTAATTTCTAATAGCTTTGCTAAGCGCTTTCAAGATTTCATGTTTGAATCTCATACTCATAGCTTTGTAACTAACGATTGTTATGATTATGCAAATGCGTTTGAATTTTTAATTAGTCCATTGTTTAGAGAGAGCAAAACATGCCTCTCTTCTATTA
Organism: Epiperipatus broadwayi; assembly: GCA_028023455.1. Lineage (NCBI taxonomy): Eukaryota > Metazoa > Onychophora > Udeonychophora > Euonychophora > Peripatidae > Epiperipatus > Epiperipatus broadwayi. The sequence goes on from JAQFVV010017637.1 coordinate 15,534, forward strand.
ATGGTATTAATGTCATTTGCTATATAAAAAGCTTCTTTAACTTTTCTTTTGGCATCATTTTTTTCTGTATAAATTATTATCTAAGTGATATCAACTTGTCATCACTTATGACGTCTTCATGTCCATTGATTAAATAAACATTGCATATATGAAATCCATCCATACTTTTACACTTAAAATGTTAACTTATTTAAATTATCAAATTATTTTACTATAAGATTATAGTATCATTAATACTAAATTAATGTTCATGTTCCTACTCTTCTAATTAAAATAATATTACACTTTAAAAATTAATAAACAAGTCAAAACCATAATTACATAAATCTTCAGTGGATGAATATATTTTCTAAAACTTCAAATGTTTTTATTTTCTCAAGAGTTTTTTTTTAAAAAAATGTTCTCCTAAGAGCAATTTTTAAAACCCCAACCATTGCTAAGCTGTTCTTGATTGACAACGAACAACTGTCTGAATTTGCACATGCATTGTGAATCCTTCCTGTACGATGAGCAAAGTTTTAAAAATAAATAATAACAAAAAATGATACGTCTGAAAAATCTAGTAAAATTAAATAAAATAATCATCGATCTGTTCTGGAAAAGTTCATAGAATAATAGTTTATGGTTTCTATTGTCCAGAACAATGATTATTAAAATAATAATAAAATCATAATGTTGAAAAATAATATCTTGAAGCTTCCATTCTAGATAATTCTGTATCGGCTTGGTGATGCATCATGTCCTGGTAATTTAACTACAGGCAATCTGGATAAAACTTCTGCACAATATTTAAAATATTTCTGTCTTCCTAAGTTCAGTAATTGCTGGTTTATAATCCATTTTTATAGGTTTACTCTTCAGGATAATTTACTATTTATTACCCAATTAAAGCTGTTTCATTATTGTTTAAATTATCAGCTTTTTAAAAAATTCTAGAAAAAATGTGTATAACCTTATGTAACTTACCTTTTATTACATACGCTCTTAAAATATCCATTTAAATAGCATTTCTGATAGTTTTCTTTTAAATATTTCAATGTTTCCCTTCAAAAAGGATGAAACATTTATCTTCATAGCATTATATTTCCATAAAATTATTATATAACTTATCATATTACTTGTCGGTCTTAAACATGACTATCTTGCTATTATATAAAAAATGCATGGTTCACTTTTAATCTGCAAGTAGCTTTTCTGTTAAGCTTTCTGTATAATGTCCAAAATAATTCTGTCCTTACTGGAGTAGTTCTCTTGGTCAATACTATTAATATTATATTAACAATTATTATTCTTATTTTTAATATTTTCATTAAACCTGTTTTACTTATTGGCATATCCATATTTTTTACTGTGAAGTTATATTAAGTTTTGATGAATAATCCTGGTAAAGGAAACTTTAATTTAGCAATGCATATTTTTTAATAAACTTATTAAAATATTTTATTCTATGGTCTCTTTGCAAATTCTTTAAAATAAATTAGTTTGCAAATAAATTATATGAGAGAACTAAAATTGACTAAAAAATTTTAAAAATTACTATCACATTGATCACCACTGACATCAATCAACCATGCAACAGTATTTATACCCTACAAAATACCTCATCCTATTGGTGGATTTGTACTTTTCATTTGGTACTGAATTTGCATATTGCTACAGTTTTACACAATTAAATTTCAAAAATAAAATATGACACATTATAATTTTAAAATATTATTTAAAAATGTTAATCTTAAATCAATTATTATACTTTACTAAAATTAAGTAAACACTTTAAAATGACTTTCAAAAACAATTTTTAATAAATTTATCCCACTTTTAATATTTAATTTATCTATTTTATTTTAAAACAAAATATTTAACTTTTTATTAACTGTAGTCCTCTTATAATATTATTTAAAACAATTTATATGACTGCTTTAATATTTTCCCTTATGATAGGCAACTAAATATATTCAGTTCTATAATGCAATTTTTAAAATATTTTGAATTTTGTTAATACAAATACTAGCAAGAATGTGTGAATGCCTATATTATACAGGTCACATGACTGATAGCTGAGACAGATTGTATCCAATTAATGTCTGAAAATAAATGATAAATTGCAACACTTATTATATTAAATAAATAATACAATAATATAAAATTTTGAATAATAATTTGGAAAATATAGAACTAAATATAACTTTTCCTACCATAAAACTTACTTTTAGAATATATGATATAAATTATAATATTAAATATAATTTATAATTTTAAATATAGCATTTATTTAACTATAAGTTTTGAACTATCAAAATTTAACTTTTAAACATACATTAAACATTTATGGCTGTGTTATTTACTATGGCCAACTTTTCCAACCATATGTAATTAATATTGCTTAGCTTTATTTAACTGTTTTAAGGTTATTCATTATAATTTTAGGCATTACATATTTTTATTTAGCTTTAAATTATACTTTTAAGATATTATCAATACAAATATAACTATTACACAAAAGGAACACATTTCAAATTTAAATTTTTTTAGTAATTTGGTGTGATGAGCTGATTCTGAGCTATAGAAAAGGGAACAATATACATATATATTGTGACAGAATGGGTTCGAACCCAGTCACAAATAAATTATTTAATTGGTAGTCATATATATATATGTAAAGATATATCTAATATTTAATTTGATTATTACATGGTGGTGGTTATAAATACATAAACATGGGGGAGGGACTCTGTCATTTTTAATGATATATATGTGTGTGTGATAAATGCATGTATAAATGAATTGAGTGGTGAAAAGAGAGAAACAAGGTTTTTTTTTGTTTCATGTTGAAAAACTAGAGTTTTTCGGCCGAACGGGAATTTATTGTTCTGTTATATTAAAACAGAAATGACGACACAAGTTATCACACTTCTACAGATCTGGTTATTCCATCTTGAAGATCGGAAGTGAGGTAAAAAGAAGCTTCTAGAAACAATGGAGGGGCTATAAAAGCGAGCCACCCACAATGCATAGGATCTTTTCCAGCAGAGCTACAATAGTAAACAACTCAACAAGTGAATATTTAAAACTATATAATGGCGGTTCCAACAGACATGTCGGGGTAAGAACAGCCACATCGGATTCAAGCCCCTGATCCCAACTTACTACAGCTGCCTCCATAAAACCAGGATACCTCGAATAACACATAATTCCAGCATAAAATCAAATAAACCTATTCAGCCAACGGACATAGAAAAATCTAAGATCGCTACCTTGAATGGCCTAATTACCTGAGGAACGGAACTATAGAACAATAAATAAAATAAATAAAAATTGCTTCTGCTACTTCCCGGGAAAGCAGGTAAAGAACTCTTATTATTAATCTGTTAAAAATCTTCTTTATAAAAAAAAAATTTGTGTTTTTATAATCAGTGAAGGTGACTTGTGAAATAACTTTATGATAATTCTTTAAAGCGTTGCTCCATTATGGACGTATGAAAGCAATGAGGGTTAAAAGTCACATGATACAAACTTTCGTAGTATCAATTTTCACTACTTAAGATATGTTGTGAGATCTATGAGAGAATGATGTATGATTGCGATAAAAAAAGGGAAAAATGACAGAGTGCTAAATATTATTTTTTTTTATTCAATAAACATATATCAAGAAAGTAAAGTACTGACTCAGTTTGATTGTTTACAAAATCATTTTATTTGGTTTAGGATTGTTTAGATATTTTTAGACTTAAAAATGGAAATAAAAGTGAACTCTTTACCCCATTCATAGCTACTCATGGCTATGATGTCACCCGACCATGAGACTGAGCTAGCTGGTGGTCAGAACCTCTCTCACATTCCGTAAATAGTATTCTTGTTGGTGATATATCTATTTTGTGTAATACTTATATCCGTATAAGTTTGGTGCTTGGTGTCCTTGGACGACCATAAATACGCATTGGGGATACATCACAGTTGCAAGAATGACCACAAGTTTAAATAATAATATTTTTTTAGGTCGAATTAATTAATTAAATATTAATACGCCTCATACATATTTGATAGTACATACGTGTCTAGTGAGAGGTAAATATGGGTTTTGTCATAATGGTGTCCCAACTAAAGGGCTTTCGAAGAGAAGTAGAGGGAATGGGGAGAGTTTTGAGATATTAGAAATATGTTAACAAGCGATATTTGTTTATAGTATTGCGAGAAAAGCAAAAGGTGTTATATTTTATGGAAGAAAAGGGTTGTTTAGATATATAGTTCAAATGAAGCGTTAAATAAATCAAAGGGCATTAATTTGTTAAATATATATCTAGTAAGAAATAATCAGTCTTGTCATTTCATAGCTGCGCAGTAAATCAAACATACATAAACTATTAAATTTAATATCTTTGTCTAGTCTGATGAGGTTTCGAGAGGTAAAGTGGCTAACAGGAAGGCAGTGTAGGGTGCTGAGATGGGGGAGTGGGTCTGAAGCATTAATCGAAGGTAAAATAAAAAGGATAAATTTATGAAAACAAGTGCGCAAGAGAATATGGAAAAAGAGGAACAGGAAAATATGTTGGAGCGAATTTTAAGAAAACTCGAAAGTCTAGAATTGAGATTTGGAGAGATAGAAAAGAGAATGGACAGATTAGAACAGAAAGTGGGAATCAAAGACGAGAATGATTTTGGGGAACAGGAAGGTGAAAAGACAGATATGGAGAGTGGAGATGAACAGAAGAAAGCCGCTCAAGTAAACCTTTCGGGAAAGCCGGCAGTGGAAATAAGTCACACGATGGTGCAAGGAAGTATGAATCAATTCATAAAAGTTCATCCATTTGCAGGAAGAATGGGGGAAGCACCAGTCAAGCACCTACGTAGTTTAGAAAAATATTTCAATATAAATCCCATGTCGGAAAAAAGTAAGATAGTTATCGCATGCGGCAACTTTACAGACAATGCCCAGTCATGGTGGGAAGTGCTTGGTCAACATCCAGCTACTTTTGAAGAATATAAAAAGGACGTGAGAGAGGCCTTTTGTCTGAGGATAGACAGGAGTTAACGCGCTATCAAATTATGCAAGAAAAGTTTAAAGAAGGGTACAATGATAGCTACTCTCAATTCTTTCATAAACAGGTGGCTAGACTGTGGACGTTGGATGCATGCAACATGACAGAAAGTCATATACTGCATATTATAAGACACAGTATGCCCATGAGAGTGGAACAGATGATTTTGGGAGCAGGGAAATCATCACTGGGAGAGATTGTGGAGCTGCTCAATGCCATTGACATGAGTTCATATGACTATGGCAGGCGTCATGAAGCAGTCAAAGAGGATGAAAAAGGGTGGAGAATGAGAGTGGATACCTTTCCAAAATTGAGAGCAACACCTGAAGAGAAGAGACCAAGGAGAAGCCGAAGTTTGGACCAGGAAAAGAAGCAGAGGGGCATATTGGGCGAAATACATAAGTGTTGTACAAAAGGAGCCATTCAAAATACGCAATGTATTTGAAGGCTTTTGAAGGAGGGGGTATTGTGACAGAATGGGTTCGAACCCAGTCACAAATAAAGTATTTAATTGGTAGTCATATATATATATATATATATATATATATATTTAAAGATATATCTAATATTTAATTTGGTTATTACATGGTGGTGGTTATAAATACATAAACATGGGGGGAGGGACTCTGTCATTTTTAATGATATATATGTGTGTGTGATAAATGCATGTATAAATGAATTGAGTGGTGAAAAGAGAGAAACAAGGGTTTTTTTTGTTTCATGTTGAAAAACTAGAGTTTTTCGGCAGAATGGGATTTTATTGTTCTATTATATTAAAACAGAAATGACGACACAAGTTATCAAACTTCTACGGATCTGGTTATTCCACCTTGAAGATCGGAAGTGAGGGAAAAAAGAAGCTTCTAGAAACAATGGAGGGGGCTATAAAAGCGAGCCACCCACAATGCATAGGATCTTTTCCGGCAGAGCTACAATAGTAAACAACTCAATGAGTGAATATTTAAAACTATATAATGGCGGTTCCAACAGACATGTCAGGGTAAGAAAAGCCGCATCGGATTCAAGCCCCTGATCCCAACTTACTACAGCTGCCTCCATAAAACCAGGATACCTCGAATAACACATAATTCCAGCATAAAATCAAATAAACCTATTCAGCCAATGGACATAGAAAAATCTAAGATCGCTACCTTGAATGGCCTAATTACCTGAGGAACGGAACTATAGAACAATAAATAAAATAAATAAAAATTGCTTCTGCTACTTTCCGGGAAAGCAGGTAAAGAACTCTTATTATTAATCTATTAAAAATCTTCTTTATAAAAAAGAAATTTTTGTGTTTTTATAATCAGTGAAGGTGACTTGTGAAATAACTTTATGATAATTCTTTAAAGTGTCGCTCCATTATGGACATACGAAAGCAACGAGGGTTAAAAGTCACATGATACAAACTTTCGTAGTATCAATTTTTGCTACTTAAGATATGTTGTGAGATCTATGAGAGAATGACGTATGATTGCGATAAAAAAAGGGAAAAATGACAGATTGCTAAATATTATTATTATTTTTTTATTCAATAAACATATATCAAGAAAGTAAAGTACTGGCTCAGTTTGATTGTTTATAAAATCATTTTATTTGGTTTAGGATTGTTTAGATATTTTTAGACTTAAAAATAGAAATAAAAGTTAACTCTTTACCCCATTCATAGCTACTCATGGCTATGACGTCATCCGACCATGAGAATGAGCTAGCTGATGGTCAGAACCTTTCTCACATTCCATAAGAGCACCGGTA
>JAQFVV010017638.1:0-22242 GCA_028023455.1 Epiperipatus broadwayi
TTAAAATGCAAGTATAATGATCAAAATGAATGTGAAGTATTCGAATCTAACCACAAACTACGATACTCTGCTCTCACAAGGCACCATCTAGGCATTTAAACCTAGAAAATTTATAGAGTAGGCAAGAGGTACGCGCTGTTAAGATTTCACTTTATTTAAATATTCCGATCAAGTTAGCCCAAGTCACTAGCAAAGCGGAGACCTAGAGATAAAAATCTATATCTTAATTTATATCTTAAATATCAATAAATAAAAGCCACTGCCAGAAATTAACACATAAAATATTTATTTACGCACACTATAAAATAACATTTAAATTTTGAGGAATAAGTTTAACATTCTTAGATTTTTATATTAACTTTTAATTTTACATTTAACTAAGTTTCCACGAGTTTAATATTTTATTTAGATAAGTCAAGTATGAATAGACTACATAGATTCTGCATTTGAAAAGAAAAAATATTCTTTCCTGATTTAACCTTAGGCAAACAAATTTCGGCAACCAAACTGGTGCCAATCCATCTGATACATTCATGTATTCAATGTAGCATGATATGACAACACAAAATACTATACTGTCAGGAATGTGACATCCTGATCAGTAAGTAGATTAGAGAAGTATCATTGTCGTCTCTCCACCAACAGGAATGTGACATCTGTTGGCGAGTAGAACAACAAACATAAAAACTCCATAGGAATGGGACTGCGGTCCTTTTGTCATTCTTACAAATCCATCCATAGGCAAACAGAGGGTGTGTGGCATATATCTATAAGCTCTGCCCATAGCGGACTTCATACTAAGCTACTCCCTACAATCACACAAATATATCCTAATCCATTGAACCAACTCAACTACGAAAATGAATAAATCCTAAGATTACCCTCCCTTAATATAACTTTTTTACAAAACTATATAGCCATTCACACCCGACTTTAAATTTAACATTTGAATACATCTCACACAGATTATTTTTATAAATTTGCGTTTTAAAATGTTGAGTATAGATCGGCTGCACAGATTCCACGGTCAAAAACATCCAAATTAAATACAACCGATCAAAATACAAAATCATCGACCACGCCAATTGCAAGTGGGAACACACAAGGTCCCATGGCGATTCACCGTAAGATGCTCCGTAGATTAACCTCGTGGACCTATATATTCTAATCAAATGTGAAAAAACTTCAACATAATCAACCGCTTAACTGAATCTATGCAATGTCTATACCCAACCTAAATTTCATCATTTAAAATCTAAACAAATAAATAATTTATACAATATGAAAAAAATGGAAATGATTTTTACCAATCGAAAAACATATAAAATTAAACATTATTAATTTGATTTAAACTAAAAAAAGCCAGTTAATGAAAGTTTTTAATTATTTTTTAATTTAGAGTTCAGAAATAATATAGCTTGCAGTAGAAGAGTCCAGGTTTCTTTGCTTAATTCCCCAAGTATTTCCATTAAATAGAGGATGTTTTGAGATGGTAATAGCTGGTTCAAGGTATCACAGTCTTTTCCTTTTTCTTTTAAATAGAGAGTGTGGTATGTGCATCCTACCACAACTCTCAAACACACCACGCTGGAACTGGAACTCAATATTTCCTCTTTTATAGTAAATCTCCAGATTGAATGAACAAAGATGTCACTAATTCAAAGCTCGCTCGGGTCCAGGCTGAGGTTTGGTGCTTCCATTGGTCAAGCTAAAATCTCTTTATTCTCTTATCTAATTTACCTCTGACTTTTTAATTAGACAGTTTTTTGGATAATTAATAAACAATCATTTCCATTTACAGAGATTTGTAGAAATTAATTTAATACTCTGTTTTTATTTTTACTTACATATTTCTTTTTTAAATTATTTTTATATTTAAATTTTTTTTATAAAAAAATACATTCAAAATAATTTTTCTTTATTTATTTAAAAAAATATTTTTAAAGTTTAGTATGTATCCAAAAATATATATGCCTTGAATAAACATTTAATTTTTACGCTAGTTTTTTTTTACTTTTATTTATGAAATTTTAAGTGAGTTTTAAATTAATGTAATGGTCATATATTTATATATCGTTACACAAAAGGTAAATGATTCTACCTGAATATTTTACACTATAAATTAGATCTCTACTTGAATAAAAGCCATTATGTTTACTTTTAAACCAGCAACAAAGATATCTACATTTTGCCTTGAATGTATAGGAATATATATGCATTTTATAATAAACCCATTGGGTAATAATATTGTAGAATCATAAAATATCTGAATATATGAAATATAAAAATAAATATTGTATATATATATATATATATATATATATATATATATAAACTACAGATGGTGCCCTACCAAAACACGAGTCAGTTTATTTTCTCACATGAACTGGAAATACGCTTTTGATAGGTGTGTTTTTGGTAGACGCTATCTGTGGACATAACATAAGCATTAGCAAAGTTTTTAATTGCATTTTTGTTTATTATTTAATATATATAATACCAAGCATAACACATTCCATAGTGAGAACTTGTTGAGTGGAATGTATGTCCTTTCTTTGGAATTATCTATAGAATAAAGCATCCATACTATACAAATCATTTTCTTTGATAGAAAATTAAAGCAAATATAACTTTCAAAAGTAAGCATAAATGATAAAATATTAATAAAATTCTTAACCTAAATAAATGAAAGATTTGGACCCATTTTTAATGAAATTGGTTAATCATAAGCTAGTTTGTATGATCATTTTCACTTTATAGCACATAATAATAAGAAAATTGTCTGTTAAATTTTTGGCATCTGAGGTTACATTAAAAATAAGCAATATTTTTTTTGTTTCTTTCTTTAAAAAAGAAATGCACATTTTTAAAGCAATTATTAAAAATTCACTTCAAGATAATAATTTCAGTATTTTTTCCTTTAAATTACAAATAAGTTTAACAGCTGTAATTTAACGACAAATTTATTAAATATATATTGTTGTTATATCTGCAAACTGTTTTTCTAAAAAAAATTTCCCCAAATGATTCCTTTTGTTCAAGTTTATTCTAAAGCATTTTTTTTTAAAAACAATACTGAGAAAATGAAGCATATAACAGTTCTTCTTTTTTTTTTATAAAAATTTCCTTAGTTCAATTTTTTCATAAATATTCCTCTTTCTAATAAAATATGGAGAAAGCAAAGCACAATTTAAAGAGTGCTTCTGTACTTAAAATAAGAGGTTATTTTAATAATTGTAAAATGGGTCAGAATTTTGAATATACATTGAAGTTAGCATATATCCAGTATTTAAACATTTGTAGCAGGTAACAATTAATTGATATAGCTGTCTATATTTAAATTAAAATTTAACAGTCTTTTTTTAATTTTTTGTTTGTTCCTCCTACGGATGAAACATAATATCACTAAATAAGTTAGTACAATGTCCAGTATGACTTTATAAATTAATATCAAAAATATCACCTGGTTTTTTTTATAATTTACTTTAAAACATAATTGACAAATTTGAGTTATTATAAACAAGTTATTCTTTTATGGCATGATATTAGTAGTGAAGAAAGTTCAATTAAATTCAGTAATAAAAATCAGAATACCTTATGAGTTGGCTCAAAACTGCATTGTAGGTCAATGAAATATAAAAAAACATTAGTAAAATAAATACTTAGATAAGAAAAATAAAAATAATTAAAGAAAATTATTCTTGTTACTTAAGATTGCAGTGCACAGCAGCCATCAGGCAGGAAATGGTGAAAAATAAAGAAACTGACAGAACACAAACTGACCATTTTCATCTTTTTTATACCCCCTTTGGCAGGTGTCCAACAATTACCATCATCCCACAGAACTAATGACATTTTTTTTTATCAAAAATGATAATCACAATGAGGAACTAATTAGTAAAATTATGTAATTTTGATCTAGATATTTTAAATTTGCATGATCTTAACAACCAAACATGAAGAAAATGATAATTTTACTACTCTTTTATTAATTAATAAAACTTAATTATAAAATATAGTTTAATAATAAATTATATTTTATTCTTTTTAAAACAAAATATCACCTTTTCTTCCACTTAGGTTTATCAAAAATTCTTATTTAAAATAGTTAATTCTTTACTTACTAAGTTTAAGAAATACTTATTTTTAAATGTCTATGATTAAAATTAAATATCTTGGCAACTAAAACTAAGAAATCAATGATTCACACATACATATGAATTCTCATAAACACACACATGTACACAGGGAAATTATGTTTTCTAAATTAAATCAACTTAATAACTAATATATATTTTTAACAATTTAATATTATTAAAATAAATCTATGAGCTTCATTTAGAGATATACTTTTTTTTAAAAAACTTACTAAATAAGAATTTAATCTAGATGATTATTTACTCTGAGTACAACTAAATAATTGCATTTTAATACAAATAAATTATCTGTTAATATTTTTAAACATTAACTACAGAATTAGCTCTGTTTTACCTTTCTTCTTTCTAAAATAAGTGTAAATTAAATAACTTCCAACCTAAGCATACATCTTTTAAATATTAAAATTATATCTTTGTAATTAGTTTTTTAATTAATCAAATATTATCTATATTATGCTCATAATGGATTTAAATAAGTAAAACTATTAGTGAATAAAAGTCAGATAATATGAATTTACACAAGATAAAGTTATTATTTTATTTTTCTCTTTATTTATTATTTCTATATTTTTTTTGAATAAAATAGCATAAATTCTTAAGTTAAAGCATTCAATAAAGACATGTGCAAAAGCACAGGATCACAATATATATATATATATATAAATATATATATATATATATATATATATATATATATATATATATATATATATATATATATATATATATATATATATATTCCATTCTTGCTATTAAAAGGTGTGAAAGTTGCCTTGACAGTAGTGAGAAATATTGATTACTATATTTTACTGTGAATGTTTAGGCGGTTACTGGTTGGATCTTAATTATATATATATATATATAACATGAATTGTTATATAAATGTGTAAAAAATAAAAATAATGGTGATTCCGATATCTCCTTCAGTTTTCTTTGATCATGAAACAACATGTAAATATAAATTTAAATTTAATTTTGAAAATGTGAAAATTCTTCATGAAGAGAGAAACCATAGTAAAAGAAAAATTAAAGAGGCAATTTTTATAAACAGGAATAAAACACATTTAATAAATCGACAAGCTTCTAACGTTAAAATATGAGATTCGTGGAATTTGAATTGATGACGTTTGCTTCTGCTTTTGGTTTTGAACTTAATGGCAGTTGAGGCAGGTTAGAAAGTAACCAAAAGTACTTCTGCAGATTTAAGGATTGTTTGTAATTGTTTGTAAACTGCTAAAATATTATTTCAACTATAATTATATATATATATATATATATATATATATATATATATATATATATATATATATATATATGTAGAACAGACATGAATTAATTTTACAGTTTTTTGTAACATCATTTTTCACCATTACTAATTCACTGCAGGATGAAGGTCTATCCAAGTTCAATCTATCTTAGCTTCTCTTTTCTACAGGTTCCTGGTACACTTCCATACCAATTTAATATTTCTTACTCTCAAACTATTATCACACTTTCTAGTAATATGTGCACCCCTAAATCCACTTCAGCCTTTTAATTCTTTCAATGATGTCAGTAACATCTGTTTTTTATGTATTTCATTTTTGATCTCTTTTTCTTACTCCTAACATACATTTTTCCATATTTTGTTGAGTAGTCTACAGACTTTGTATTGCTGTTCTGTTAAGTATCCAAGTCTTAGATCCATAAGTAAAAATGATACACATATTTATTAAAAAGCCTTTTTCAAACACCTTAGGTATATTTCCCTTTTAATGTTAAGTTATTTTTAACAAAAACACTCCAACCAAATATAATTCTATGATTAGTTTTATCCATTATGTTTCCATCTATAGTATTAATCTGATCAATATATTTATATATGTTAAGTTTTAACTCATTACTATCAATTTTTATTTTCTTATTTTGAGAAAATCAATTGAACATTACTTTAGTCTTTTTAGCATTTATCTTTAATCCTACTTTCTTACATTCATTTGAATCTCTTGCAACAGTTTCTGAAGCTCTAAAACATTATTTGTAAAAACAACTACATCATCTGTAAAATCTAGATGACTTAAATAATCTCTATTTATGTTTATTTTCATAGCTTCCCATTTTAATCCACAATAACACTTTTTTTGCATAACTGTTGTATAAAGATTTGGAGATATGGAATCGCCCTATAATATATCATTTTCAATGTTAATCTTCCTACCATTATTAAGTAATCTTATTGTTTATGTTTCATTTTTTTAAATATTCTTCAGTATAAGACAACTTCATCAATCTGTATCTTGATAATCCAAAGCTTTAATTACTGACGAAATATTTATAGAATCAAATGTCTTTTCATAATGGTTTTTATTTTTTCCTTTTAATAACTTCCTCAATACTTCGATATGATCCATTGTAGTAAAAACGCTTTTAAATAGAGCTGTTTCTTTTGGTTGTTTAAAATCCAAAGTTTGATGTAAATAAATTGAAATTATTTTGGTAAACATTTTGTGTAGAACTGATAAAAGACTGATAGGTCTGTAATTTCTAATATCTCCTTTATTACTTTTTCATGTATTAATATTAATACTACATTCTTCCAATCAAGTACTAAATCTTTATCATTTAAACATTCGGTATATAACATTGATAAAAAAATTGTACTTTTTCATTTGCTTCTTTTAACATATTGATTATAATTCCATCATTACCTGAAAACATTTTCTTTTCTTCACAAATTAAATTCCATGTCTCACTTTTTCATTTAAAATCATGGGCAATTCTGAAGATATAGTAGTTGTAGGAAGTACTTATTCTTTATTATTATAGAATTCTTGATAGAACTCTTATACACATTTTATGATATCATCTTTTTTTCTTAATAATAGTTTCATCTGTTTCTTTTTATTGCTGACATAAGTTTCTGTCAATACCAAGATGTTGTTTTACACTGTTCAAAATGTATTTTCTTCTATAGATTTCCTTGTTATTTCACAATTATGTTTCTTTATATTACTATCAACTCTTTTTCATACCATTTTACAAAAATTTTGGATATTCAATCCTTCTTAGTGCATTATTTTTATATATTTTGAAATTCCCCTTTCTTCATAAATTGCCTTCTCAGTAGAAATTTTACTGGTCACTTCCTGCTTTTTTTTTGTATACCAGCCATCTTTGTTGCAGTTTGAGAAGTGTTTGAGTTTAACACCCTATTGATTTTGTTCAAATGTGAATCATATTCAAAATCTGTTAATATTCAAAAAATGATTTATAAGTTCTAATTTAAATTTGTTGGAATATCTCTGAAGATGAAAAATATCCACTGTGAATATTGGTTTTTCCTAATATTTTTTGTTGCTAGCTTTGCATTAATATGTATAGTCAAAATATACATTTTTTCTTAAAGGAAGAATTGATAATATAAAAGTTTTTTTTTCTTTTTCTGAAAACTCTACAGGGGTGTGACTTCTCTCATTTGTATCACTCTAACCAAATTTACCTGACAGCACTTTCTATCTTTGAATTGTTTACCAACTCTAGACTTAAAGTCTCCCATGACAATTTTAAAATGTTGTTTTGTCTAATAAAATACCTTTTGTGCATCCTTATAAAAATTTTCTGCTTCATCATCACAATGAGAATATGTTGGGCATAAACCCGAATTATATAATAATAATAATAATAATAATAATAATAATAATAATAATAATAATAATAATAATAACAATAATAATAATAATAATAATAATAATAATAATAATAATAATAATAATTTTAGTATACCAATATATAAACAAATAAAATTATAACTGACTTATTTCATGTCTACCATTCTGAATAGCTTTACTATAAGTGCTAATTAAGATGGTAGCCTTGTCAATGATTTAGTATACATATAGATAGATAGATAGATAGATAGATAGATAGATAGATAGATAGATAGATAGATAGATAGATAGATAGATAGATAGATAGATAGATAGATAGATAGATAGATAGATAGATAGATAGATAGATAGATAGATAGATAGATAGATAGATAGATAGATAGATAGATAGATAGATAGATAGATAGGATAGATAGATAGATAGATAGATAGATAGATAGATAGATAGATAGATAGATAGATAGATAGATAGATAGATAGATAGATAGATAGATAGATAGATAGATAGATAGATAGATAGATAGATAGATAGATAGATAGATAGATAGATAGATAGATAGATAGATAGATGGATAGATAGGTAGGTAGACAGACAGACAGACAGACAGACCAACAGACAGACAGACAGATAGATAGATAGATAGATAGATAGATAGATAGATAGATAGATAGATAGATAGATAGATAGATAGATAGATAGATAGATAGATAGATAGATAGATAGATAGGTAGATAGATAGATAGATAGATAGATAGATAGATAGATAGATAGATAGATAGATAGATAGATAGATAGATAGATAGATAGATAGATAGATAGACAGACAGACACATATATATATATATATATATATATATATAATGTGATTGATATTATATGTATGAACTGAAATTGCATAAACATATAATAAAACACATTTATTGCACAAAGGTAACAAATTAATAATGAGCATTTCATTATCTGCTGAAATAATTACAATGCAACAAGCTAACAACATAGATATCTAGCTTTCTAACCTGCCTAGATTTTTTAAGATTATCATCGTAAGTTATAATAAATAACCGAATTAAATATATGTTAACGGTAATTTTTTTAAGCAAACTTGCTATTTATTGAATCAAATTTTCTATAATATAGTTTATTAATTAACCATTTTATAATAAAAAAACATACAAATTATTCGCATATAAATAAATATATGAATGTAAAAAATACTAAAACAGAGTTTAATTACAAAATTTTGTAAGGTTTAGTGTACCAAGTATACATTCAACCCTTTCATGTCATATTCATGGTTTTGCTAATTTCAATGTTATTTCTGCTTCATTATATATGAATTTTGTGGAATAAACAATGCCTCTTTTATTTTATGTTTGCAATCGTTTCTTTCTTCGCAGATAATTTTAATAACAGCCTGATCTCAACTAAAGCTATGTTCTCTTTCATGATTATGAAAGACAGATGAATTAATGTCCTCCAAATTAATTTTAGATTTGTTATACATTAAGGAATGTTGGGCAATCCTGTTTTTAAAATTTGCTCTGCTTGGACAGTCTTTCTGGATACTGTTTACAGCATAGACAAGATTGTGTCAGGCTAATGTTAAAATTTTGTCCTTCATGTTGTAATATATGAATTTTTTCTGCATGTAATATGTAGGGTTTGAACTCAGACTTTCATACGACCTCAACTATCCACACTATCTCATACTGTTGACACACTTGATCACACACATGCCAAAAAGATAATAATCACCAATACACATTCACATTTCATGCTAAACCAGTACTCATTAGCTGGTCCAGATTATCATCTCTACACATATATACTGTATCGGGCACATATCCGTTACATTATTTTTTTAAAATTAAACATGAGAAATAAAAGTTCGGCAAATAAAATCTTCTTTTTTAAGAACTAAAAATTAAAAATTAAAATCATCTAAACTCTAACATATAAAATCCCATAGATGTAAAATTATTAAACGAAAACTTTATTAAGAAGAAAAAAGTATTTTAAAATTAAATTTTCAGTAAAGATTTAAAGATGTTTGTACAATAAATTAATTAATGTTATTGTAAAATGGAAATGATTATTTTAATTAGTCCAAGTCAGCTAGCCCTTGGGCATTTCAAAATGTATAAGCAATGGTCAGATAGGAGAAAAAACAATAGAAACTAATAGCCAATAAAAGAAATCCCTCAGGAATCGGACCTCAATGAAAGGGTCATCTTCATCATGATGTAATGTTGAGTTAATCTGCAAAATTAATATAGGAAGAAAAAGTTTGGAAATAAAAAAGTGGAAGAAAGAGCTGGGAGAAAAGATAGAGATGTGACAGCAGAAGTGTGCTATATGTGTTGCAAGAGAAGGGATTGAAAAGACGCATTCTTCAATCCCTTCAGTTTTGCTTGAAAAAAGAGGGAAAGAGAAATGACCAATCATTTTCTTATACTGTGGACCACAGGACATCGGGGGAAATAATGCTGGATCCCAAACTGCAAGCAACTGATAAAGAGGAACTTTTTTAAACTGTAAGAACTTTATGAACTCTAATAAGCTTTAACTATAATTCTAAAACTCCAGTATGTGAAAAGAATAAGAACTTTAAATTTTAAAACTTGTTCCCTATTTTACAAAAATAGAATCCTATCTGACCAACTTAATTTATTAATAAGTAATTTTATTTGATGTATTTCTTTTTTAAAATCATTTCCTTTTTTTTTTTGTTCTTTTAAGTTTTTATTATGATTTTTGTATTTCATTAAACTAAACTAAATAAATGCTAAACTTAAGTCAGGCATGAATGGTTGCATAGATTCATAAAGTTATGTTAGTTTAAGGAAGGATAATCTTAGGTTATTTGTTTCATAGTTAAATTGTGTCAATGGATTGGATATATTGGTGTAATTAGTAGATGTAGTATGAGATTCACTACTTGAAGGATCGTATCATACACTGCACACCCCATTTTGCCTATGGAATGGGATTGTAAGTCGGCAAAAGGACCACAGTCCCTTCCTATGGAGTTTTTTTTTTATTGTTCTTTTTGCCAGACAGATGTAGCATCCCTGTCTGGATGAGAGACAATGTCTTCTAATCATGCTGTTCAGATGTACATTCCTGACAGTATGGTATTTCAGGCTGTCGTATTCATACTGCATTGAATGCATCGATATATCAGATGGATTGATGTTGGTTTGGCTGCAAACCTTTGGCCTAGGGTTAAATCAGGGATATAATATTTTCTTTCAAATGCAATCCATGTAGTTTATTCATACTCAACACTCTAATAAATATTAATCTCATCTGTGCGAACTTTTAAAATAAAATAAAAACAGTTAAATTGTAAATTAAAATCTAAAGTAAAATAAGTTATAATGTTTTGTAAAAAAATAAAGTTTGACTAAAATAATAATGCTAGATTTTATATATATTAAATAAATGTTTGTATGTGTTATTACTGGCAGTGGCTTCTTTTATTTTTTTTTAATATTGAAAAATATTTTTTGGATAAGAATTCATATTTTATAAATCTCCTGCATCTCACTGAGCTAGTGGCAATGGACTGACAGTCTGAATAAAATATGTGAAATGTGAATCTTAATTTACATATCTGCCTACTCTATAAATTTTCTAGGTTCAAATGTCCTAGTGGTGCCTTGTAGTGTAGATATGGTAAGACTGGATAATTTCATTCCATGGGACCATTATAATTGGACTCCCAATGTCGCACGATGTTTAATAAACGATGAATACCCTGAGCAAACTTTTTTAAAGTGAAATATTTTTTATCTATATTATATAAAGCTACAGTTTGAATATCTTGTAAAAAGCACTGTCAGAAAGAAATACCACATATATTAAAAATGAGAAAAAAAAAGTTATTAATTTTAAAACTATTTTTTTAAAAAAATAGTCAAAAGGTTGCAATTAATGTTTCTTTTTTTTTTTAATGTGTATAGGTGCACACAGCCATGTAAGTTTATGATTGTAAATGTGGTACCTTACGATGAGTACTTTTTGGGAATTTACTTCAGTGTAACCCTATTTAAGCATTTCAATCAGTCATAAATAAGTTGGTGATATTTATAATTGTGCTGCAAATATACACGTATAAACCCATTATATCTTAAAACATATTTACCTCAATGCAACCTTCTTAATTAAATAATTTATATAATTTGCTTGTTGTGCCATTTTTTAAAAATGAAATGTAGAGAAAATAGAACTCTTGGGGGGAGGAAGCGTGAATGTAGATGTTTCTTAGAAAAACAATAGTCAACATTTTTTCTTTTTTGTATATAGTCTTTTTGTAAAATTACTAACCGAATGTTTTTGTAAATGTCTTCATTAATCATGTACCGTAATTACTAACTCTAAGTAAAATATTTTTTTTGTTTATTTTTTTTAAGCAAGTTTATTGATATGTAATGGGCACATACATCATTACATTATTTTTTAAAGTTAAACATGAAAAATAAAAATTCACAAATAAAAACTTTTTTAAGAATTAAAAATTGAAAATTAAAAATCATCTAAACTCTAATATATAAAATCGCACAGATGAAAAATTATTAAACGAAAACTTTATTAAGAAGAAAAAAAAGTATTTTAAAACTAAATTTTCAGTAAAGATTTAAAGATAAAAATATATCTAAGTTTGTACAATAAATTAATTAATGTTATTATAAAATGGAAATGATTATTTTAATTAGTCCAAGTAAGCTAGCCCCTTTGGGCATTTCAAAATGTATAAGCAATGGTCAGATAGGAGAAAAAAACCAATAGAAACTAATAGCCAATAAAAGAACGCTCTCAGGAATTGGACCTCAATGAAAGGGTCATCTTCATCATGATGTAATGTTGAGTTAATCTGCAAAATTAATATAGAAAGAAAAAGTTTGGAAATAAAAAAGTGGAAGAAAGAGCTGGGAGAAAAGATAGAGATGTGACAGCAGAGGTGTGCTATATGTGTTGCAAGAGAAGGGATTGAAAAGATGCACTCTTCAATTCCTTCAGTTTTGCTTGAAAAAAAAAAGAGGGAAAGAGAAATGACCAGTTGTTTTCTTATACTATGGATCACAGGACATCAGGGGAATTAATGCTGCATCCCAAACTGCAAGCAACTGATAAAGATGAACTTTTTTAAACCGTAAGAACTTTATGAACTCTAATAAGCTTTAACTATAATTCTAAAACTCCAGTATATGAAAAGAATAAGAACTTTAAATAGAATCATATCTGACCAACTTAATTTATTAATAAGTAATTTTATTTGATGTATTTCTTTTTTAAAATCATTTCCATTTATTTATTTTTTGTTCTTTTAAAATTTTATTATGATTTTTTTTTGTATAAACAACCTTTTATAAATGTTAAATTTAAGTCAGGCATGAATGGTTGCATAGATTCGCAAAGTTATGTTAGTTTAAGGGAGGGTAAATCTTAGGTAATTTGTTTCATAGTTAAATTGGATTAATTGATAGGATATATTGGTGTAATTAGTAAATGTAGTATGAGGTCTGCTACGAGCAGGATCACATGATATGCTGCACTTGGGTGAAATAAGCCTATTTTTTATTGATCATCAGAGACAGACGGTATTTCCTGCTCTGTGAATCACCCCTTTTGCCTATGGAATGGGATCATAAGTCAGCAAAAAGGACTGCAATCCCTTCCTATGGAGTTTTTTTTTATTGTTCTGCTTGACAAACAGATGTAACAATCCTGTACTGTATGAGAATCAATTTCTTCTCTTAACCATGCTGTTCAGATGTGCATTCCTGACAGTAGGATATTGTGCTGTCGTATTCATGCTACATTGAATACATCGATGTATCAGATGGATTGACGTTAGTTTAACTGCAAACTTGTGGCCTAAGGTTAAATAAGGGATAGAATATTTTCTTTTCAAATGCAATCTATGTAGTCTATTTATACTCGACTCTCTAATAAATATTAGACTCATCTGTGTGAACTTTTAAAATAAAATAAAAACAGTTAAATTGTAAATTAAAATCTAAAGTAAAATAAGTTATAATATTTTGTAAAAAAATAAAAGTTAGACTAAAATAATAATTCTTCATTTATATGTGCATAAATAAATGTTTGTGTGTTAGTTACTGGTAGTGGTTTATTTTATTTTTTTAATATTGGAAATATTTTTAGATAAGAATTCATATTTTATAAATCTCTGCATCTCACTGAGCTAATGGCAATGGGCTAACTAGTCTGAAGAATATATATATATAAAAAATTTTCTTAACTTACGTATCTGCCTACTATATAAATTTTCCAGGTTCAAGTGCCTGGTGGCACCCGGTATGGCAGATACGGTAGAGTCTATCCTTTCGGACCATTATAATACAATCAATGCTCAGCTTATATAAAATATAGTTCCAATCTTCATACTTTAATGGATAGGCTTTAGTGCATTTCACCCCACAACTCTTCCATCCATTTCATTGAAAATCTGATGATGGAATGCTCAAAGCCCACATATGGGCTTACCTTTTATCCTACTCATGTTGACTATAAGTCACTCTGACCCCTCATGTACAAGACACAATCCATTTACATATATATACAAGTGGGATTAGGCGATTTTACAGCACTATATTTTAATATATGAATTGTTATTAATATGTTTTAATATATATAAATGATAATATTTTTCAGCTGCATCCATATATTTATAATAAAAAAATCGTATGCCCTAATGAATAAAATCGATATATATCATTTATGTATGTAATCCTGAAAATGTTTGTAATACCACATACGCACTTACATATATTAAATTTAGCCCAATGAATCCAAAACATGATTGAAACAGACAACTAAATATAAATAACAAATTTATTTAATACATCTAACCAGTTTTCCATTTTTCATTTGAACCATATCAAAATATGTGTCTTCATAAAATCATATGACAACCGCCCTGGGCAGCTTAACTCCCCAATGGACATTATTTACATTACATTACAATAAATATAATTAGTAAAATTCATACAAATACATAAAAATTAATAAATTTATTGCAATCTTTTTCTTTAATATATATAATTACAAAACAATATACAAAATAACATTTTTTTAATTATAATTCTAAACTTTCCAATAATCTAACAATGCCCATAGTCTACTTCTTAATTATGCTGGACCTTTAACCATGATTATGCATTTTTTAAAAAAAATATCTTAATTATACAAAGTTTCATAACATTTTATTTCCTTTTAATTTTCAACATATTTTGTTACCTGAATATTTTTTTATAATTTATGACCATGATTTTAAATTCTTCCTCTTAATAATTGTCCTATCATGCTTTTTATCTCTTTCAATGGCAGTCTTTCTTGTCTGACATATATATACATATTGAGAAAGAGCAGACATCCAATTTGTAATATTATTAATATATATATATATATAATATTACAAATTGATGTCTTTGTATTTCTTCAAAATAATATACATAAATTTATAGTCAAATATTAGAAAATACAGTATTTAAAAAGTTTATAAAAATATATATATAACCATCACTTAGTTTAGAGCTTTCAACTATCTTTGTAGTTTTTTTGTCAACTAATACTTTAAGATGTCAGCTTTCCCATAATTCCATGATGTCAACCTTCCCTTAATTCCATGACCTTAACATTTGCTGCTACCCTATTAATAAAATCTTTCTTGTATTTATATATTAATATTGCTTTTTTAATTTTTTTTATTATTATTTCTTTCAGTTTCCCAATTTTTTTACTTTTACTATAATTAAAATCAAAACCATATATACATGATTTATTATAGGCATAAAAGACAGAAGCTGATAAATTGCTATAGTTTTTATAATTTTGTTTTGTAATTTTGTGAACCCTTTTTAATAATAACAAGTGCTCTTTTGTTCTTTTTCTCAATATTCACTTTGATTCACCTATATATCTCACTGCCACACCTACATGTCCGTTTGTAAACGATACAATTTTATTTGACAATAAAGTGTTACATCTTTTGAATCATTTATTAATTTATTTAATGTAGGTGGTGCATAAAATGCAATATCACATATACCTTTATAAATTTCTTTCTTAATGAAACATTGGAACAAGGAGCACTTGTTATTATTAAAAAAGTGGTTCAAAATACAAAACAAAAATTATAAAAATAATGATAATTTATCAGCTTCTGTCTTTTATGACCATATTTCAATCATGTATATATGGTTTGATTTTAATTATAGCAATGTATAAATATTGGAAACTGAAAAAGTGATAATAAAAGAAAAAATAAAGAAAGGCGATTTTAATATATAAATAATCGACAAAATTTAATTAATAGGCAAACAGCAAATATTAAGATCACAGAACATGGGAAAGTTGACATCATGGAATTATGGAAAAGCTGACATTTTAAAGTATTAGTTGACAAAAACTACAAAGAAAAGTTGAAAGCACTTCTAAGTGATGGTTATAGATATATTTTTATAAACTTTTAAATACTGTATTTTCTAATATATATATATATTTATATATATATATATATTATATATATATATATATATATATATATATATAACATTCAAAAATCACAATTATTTTTATAAAGTAACTACCCTATTTTAAACATTAACCATTTTTTTTTTTGTGTTACGTATCTATTTCCTTAAAGATTTCTTATTTTTTCCATCCAATTTTAATATCATCAGATAACTTTTCTTTGATCAATATCTTACTTACTGGAATATGGAACAGACATCCACTTCATACTTTTATACACAGGCTTGAACACTATTTTTGTATTATTACTATTTTATTACTGAAAACCTTTCTAATATATTTTCTTTTATAACCCTTGTTAACATAAACATTTTCAACTTCCAATTTCTTTCTTAATGTGTTTTTTTTTTTTTTGCATTCAATGGTAGCCTATCAATTTTTTAATGTAAATCCTTTCAAAGCTATTATTTTCTGAGGCCATGGTTGATGCAAATTTGGATCAGTCTATACCTGTTTTTCATCCTTAATATAATGTTTAATAAGTATTTCACCAATGATTTTTTTTTCTCCTGTGTTTAAAGCATCAGCTGTGGAAGCAAACCCCACCAAACCCTGGACAACTGCTTGTAAGGTAGCTGTGCTGACCACTCGACTAATTTGGGCCAATAGTTTTGACACCAATAATTCTTTTCTTTAAAAAATGTCTAAATACTTTAGTCTTCTTTTTTTCATTATGAACATAATATTGTATTTATTACTGTCAAATTATTTAAATGAAATTAACAATACTATTATTTCCTATTACTATTATATTATCAACATATCTATAATAGTTTATTTTATAATTTATGTACACTTACCAATTTGAGCATAGACTTTCAAGCCTCTTTCAGCTATCAACTCCCCTCCTTACAAGTGATGCACATGACCACATACATGTGAAAAACAAAAAATTATCTTAAACTGCTGAGTGCTGGTTGAGCATAAAATACAGATATTGGAGATCATATATTCTTTCCACATATGTGTGATCATGTTTATTGATTGAATAGAGTTATTAGCTTTGAAGGGAAACTTGAGAAAGTCTGTCTTCAAATTCCCTATATTTCATCTAAACTTCAGGGATATAAATTATACTTGTATTTAAATATTACACTTATCCATTATATTTTATTTATATAGTCAATTTCAATCAATGATAAAATTCCACTAATAGAACAATTCAAATTATTCATTTGCTTTATATTCCAAAACCTTTCAATATATTTAAAGAATAAAGTATAATTTATCAGTAATAATATTTCTTTTTTTCTTTCATATGTCATAGCATCGGCCAGGAGGAGAACCTGCAACAACCATCTGTAGCTAACTGAATACTTGCAGGAGTTAGGGTTAGGGTTAATCATTCTATTTCTATTTACCTTTACATTATTTAATTTATCTATAAATTCCTAATGCAATGTTTGCCAAAAAAATTGCAGTGACAATCTATTTATATATTATTTCACATAAATCTTTAAAAATATAATTATTAAAGTCTAATATTCTTTTTACTGTCTTGTGTGTTTTAACTTTTCCAAATATTTGTGGATGTATACAAATGCCAAATATAGCTTTTAAATAAAGGGATTAAATATATACCATTTGTGGATAGAGATATTAAAGAAATAACACTTTTTGTCATTGTGCCAACTGTAAATATTAAGAATAGTTTGAAAGTAGAGTTACAATTAAAAATTAATATTATTAAGAAAAATCATAAATGTGAACAAATGGAATGCAAAAAAGAAGTCTATTATTGGACAAATTATTGAAAAGATAAATGACAACTTAATAACGAACTAAGACAGAAAATTAATAAAAAAATATTGTAAAGCTGGCATACCAAAAGATAAATTAAAATCCAGGAAATAAATTAAAACCAAAAGTAAAATTTTATTATATTATATAAAAATGAATCATGAAATTAATGAAAATAAATATAGATTTTTATATGTTACAGTCTTTGAAAATCTATGTATATTTGGGAAAGCTAAATCATCTAAGGATAAGCCACTAAGAGTAATATCACATTTTAATAATTAAATTATAATAATTTATGCGATATTAAAAATAATCACTGCAATAGATTTTGGCAAATATTGTATTAAGAAATTCAGAATAACTTATAGATAAATTAAATAATGTAAAATTACCTAGAAATGGAATGATAGTTTCATTTGATATTGGAAAAATGTGTCAAAATATGCCAATGGAAGATAGTATAAAAGTAGTTATTGATTAAATAAAAATGAGTAATATAATTTCAGAAGAATGGTTATATGTTGGTAAAGAAGAATTATTGCTGATAGATGAAGGATTTTATATTTTAAATATAAGGAAGAATTTTGGAATGTAACAAGGGAATGGGTTGTGGTTTGCTCTATTAGTGGAAAATTATCATAAATTATGATTGACTATGAGAGAAACATATAATTGATAAATATTAAAAAATAAAAAACTTATAAAATATCATAGATGTGTTGATGATATAATTGTAATAGATAATAATAAAAATAAGATTAATGAATTTAAAAAATTGAACAATAATAGATAGAATATTAAGTTTATAATGGAAAAATAGATAGAAAAGTTTAAAGTATTTGGTATTTTTTTTTAAGAAAAAGGAATTAATGGTGAACATTATGTTGGGGATAAAGAAAAAGTAAGTATAATTGATTCAAATTCATATCAACCGCGATCTCAAAAAAAAATAATAGCTTTGAAAGGATTTATGTTTAAAAATGATTGGCTAACACTGAATGCAGAGAGAAACATTTGGACAGAAATTGAAAGTTGAGAATGATTGTATTAATGGGTGTTATAAAACTTTGTATATTACGAAATTGGACATTGCCCCCTTATTCGTAAGTTTAGGGTTATAATTAAACTATTACTTTTGTAGATTATTTTGTAAATATATATTATAAGAAAAAAAGATTTTAACAACTTTATTTATATATATATATATATTTTATTATATATTTATCTTTTTTTTATTATATATTTATTGTAATGTAAATAATAATGATCACTGGGTGACGTTGCTGTAGAATAACAGTTGGTCATGTAAATGTTTGGAAACAGAAAAGGGTACAAATAATGAAGTTATGGAAGGTTAAATATGAACAAAGTGATTAGCACAGAAAGTGAGTTATTGGTTTTTATGCTAGGTTTTAGAGGGAAAAATAAAGGGGATTTAGATATGATCCACCCCTTGAAGTTGACAAAGATTATGTTGTCGAAATAGGATGGAGCAGATTATGGGAAAACTTAGGGTGGACAATGGAAAAGGAAAGTGCAGTGGCTAACAGGTTTCTCTGGAGCATGGCTGCTGAGAGATTACAGGCTCCGTTTAAAGAGATATCGCAGTACATCACATCACATCACATGTGGTTTTATTTTTAAAATATATCTTGAGTAGGATTTCAGTAAAAGATATGACTTTATTGCACGTATTAAATGGATGGTTTTATTGAAAATTAACATCCCATTTCTCAATTTTTGTTTTAGATTGATTATTTTAAAAGTTATTTGAAGGACAACATTACGGACAAATTTTTTAGCACTAAAATTTGGTTCTTTAAAGTATATATATTAACTAATAACGCAACTATAAAGATTAAAATATACTCTCTAACTATGAGTTGTTGTAAGAAATCAATACAGATTAATATAAAACAATCATTAAAAATAATATAATTACAGAAATAATTGGTGTACATTAATCTTTATAACCCCCTCCTCATGTTTATTAAAGTTGATGTGATAAGCTAAAATAATATATTTATTTTTTCAGTATTAATGATATAATTATGATTAGTAATACTTTTATTGATATGACCTGCTTGTGCCCCCCAGCTATTAGTGCGGTTTAATTATATATTCGATAAATTAGTTTAAGTAATACTTTTTAGTTTGTATATATGTATATATGAAAAACAAAAAGCAAGTTAAAAATTTGCTAATGCTTGTATTTATATTAACAGATGGCGTTCTACGAAAAACAGCAATCAAGCATATGTTTACATAAACGTCAGAGCATGCATTCACTATCTCTAACTTTAATTCCACTTTCAGATCATTATTTCAAGCTATTTTCTATCATCAGTGAAAGACAGGAATTTTAGAAACTAGATCTAAACACAAACTCTGAGCGTTTATGAAACAGTTTCTATTCAGCTTGCAAGCGTGAATCTTTTAGACACATAATGCTTCAAACTCAGCATAGCAAGCCAGATAGCTATATGGGTCTGATCTCAGTTCAGCATCACCAAATGGTAAGAAGCCTCTACAATATATATTATTGCTACAAAGACCTCAAAGGTACATTTATGTAAAACAAAAAAACAAGTTAAAAACTTGCTAACGCTTGTATTTATGATCAACAGATGGTGTTTTACCAAAAACACCGTCAAAGTGTATCTTTGTTTACAGAAGATGTCAGAGTATGCATTCACTACTCTCTAACATTAAATTCCACCTTCAGATCATCATTTCAAGCTGATTTGCTATCATCAGTGAAAGACTCAGGAATTTTAGAAACTAAATCTAAACACCAACTCTGAGCGTTTATGAAACAATTTCTATTCAGCTTGCAAGCGTGAATCTTTTATTGACACGTATATGTGTTGATGTAACTCTCAGCATAGCTAACCCAGAAAGCTATATGGGTGTATACTGAACTCAGATCAGCCATCTCATCTATTATGGGTTTGAAGACATTACATGTCTAAAAGATTCACGCTTGCAAGCTGAATAAAAACTGTTTCATAAACGCTCAGAGTTTGTGTTTAGATCTAGTTTCTAAAATTCCTGTCTTTCACTGATGATAGCAAATAGCTTGAAATCATGATCTGAAAGTGAAATTAAAGTTAGAGATAGTGAATGCATGCTCTGACGTTTATGTAAACATATGCTTGACGGTGTTTTTGGTAGAACGCCATCTGTTGACATAAGTACAAGCGTTAGCAAGTTTTCAACTTCATTTTTGTTTTTCATAAATGTACCTTTGAGGTCTTTCTAGCAATGATATATATTGCAGAGGCTCTACTGTGTGTTGATGCTGAACTAAGATCAGACCTTTATAGCTATCTGGCTTGCTATGCTGAGGTTGAAGACATTACGTGTCTAAAAGATTCACGCTTGCAAGCTGAATAGAAACTGTTTCATAAATGCTCAGAGTTTGTGTTTAGATCTAGTTTCTAAAATTCCTGTCTTTCACTGATGATAGCAAATAGCTTGGAAATCATGATCTGAAAGTGGAATTAAAGTTAGAGATAGTGAATGCATGCTCTGACATTTATGTAAACATATGCTTGATGGTGTTTTTGGTAGAACGCCATCTGTTGACATAAATACAAGCGTTAGCAAGTTTTTAACTTGTTTTTTTGTTTTTCATAAATGTACCTTTGAGGTCTTTCTAGCAATGATATATATTGCAGAGGCTTCTACTATGTGGTGATGCTGAACTGATATCAGACCCATATAGCTATCTGGCTTGCTATGCTGAGTTTGGAGACATTACGTGTCTAAAAGATTCACGCTTGCAAGCTGAATAGAAACTGTTTCATAAATGCTCAGAGTTTGTTGTTTAGATCTAGTTTTTTATATTTTCCTGTCTTTCACTGATGATAGCAAATAGCTTGAAATCATGATCTGAAAGTGGAATTAAAGTTAGAGATAGTGAAATGCATGCTCTGACATTTATGTAGGCATACGCTTGATGGTGTTTTTGATAGAACGCCATCTGTTGATATATATATATATATATATATATATATATATATATATATATATATATATATATATATATATATATATATATGTGCCATTACAATTTAGTCATTAGCTAAATTTGTAGTAATGTGCATGAAAGAAAATGTGGAACAAAAAT
>JAQFVV010017639.1:0-21931 GCA_028023455.1 Epiperipatus broadwayi
TAAATACCATCTCTCAGTTTTGAGGATATTTTGGGATTACGGTTGTTGTGACGTAATCGTTTGTCCATAAGTATTCAAAACTTTATGATTGTTACTTTTTAGCAAACTTTATACTTAAAAAATTAGTTTTTTAGTTTGAAAAAAAAAAAAGGATTATGAATATGTATATTGCGAATATATTTGGACGTATCACTTTAGCAAACATTATATTTAAAAATGAGTTTTTGAATTCAAGTTAATTTTAAAATTTTATTATGAATACGATATAAATAAAATATTTGGGGAATAAAAAAATTAGTAAGCAAGAGCAATTTTCGATATTGTTTATTTAATTCAAATCTTTTATTTACATCGTATTCATATTTTTTAAAAATTAACGTGAATTCAAAAACTCATTTTTTAAACATAACGTTTGCTAATGGCGATGCTGGAACATAATCGCCCGGGCATAATAATTCTAACTTTGTGAATTATTCGAACACTTTAGATTTATTTTTCTAAAGATTATTATTTATTCAATAAATTAATACAAGTAAATTAATTTTGATAAGAGATGCGCGTACCCATGGCATCTATTGAAGGCATGCCACTGCTACGAACTCATCAGATATTATTACTTAAACTAGTTTGATTACAACATTTAAATATTTGCTCACAAAAAGCAATATAGTTAATTCAATTATGCAGTATTAACTTACATTTTTAAATATCCAAAATACAAAAATATTAATGCGTGAAATATATGTAGACCTTTAAAAGTACATTACCTATAAACTTACCTTTTTACATGAGAAGGAGGAAAGTTCCTGTTTTCACCCCAAGGTTCTCTTTTGTACCGCCATCTACTGGGATTATATAATTTATAAACAAATAAATGTTTTCCTGAAGGTTTATGATGATAAATACAGTTTCCATCATCTAATATTATGTACTGATTGTCTTAGAAAAATTTAACTTTATTTAAATTTTCTAATTACATTCAACTATTAGTAGTAGCAGATAAAATAACATATTAATTTTTGATATTAATTTTTATGACGTGTTAGTAAATCGAAATAATAGAGATGCGCTGACAAGAAAGAATGATTCATGCATTGAAAATATGTATATATTTTAATTGTCCAATAAACAAATTATTGTGCTTAAAATTAGCATGTTTGTGTACTATTTAACATTTTTATTGATTTAACAAATTTATATATTAACGTCATTTACAAATAGCCCAAGAGTTTTTAAGATTTAAACTATTTAAAAAACTATACATTATAAATAAATGAAACAATTAAGTACTTATCTTTTCACATTTTATTTTTTCGGACTTTGAATTTTATTTTTCACTAATTTTTTTGTATTTTTATTTGCGTCCACCATTCCCGCTATTCTTTTTCTACATTAAATTCATTTTTAAATTTTCGATAAATTTATCTTTTCTCTAATAAGAATTAATCTGGTATTTCTAACTTTGGTATCTGAAACATATTTAATTTATTTTACTGTAGTTTAGATTATTTTACTAATTTATAAGACTTAGCAAAAATTAGTAATCCATTGAGAAAGTTAACTCCAATAATCTTTATTAAAACTTAAGAAATTTCTCCAAAAACTATGAACGTTTATTTTGAGTTAGATTCATATTGTATAAAGATTTAACTTTCATTAAAAGTGATTTTAGCGCAGTATATCACATCTAAATATTGAAAAGTTGTAGAAAGGAACAATGAATATGGGTTGTCGTTATGATTTGGATTTGTGGATTGTGTAAAGTTATTTTATTTCTTCACTGATTAAAGCATTGGATCGAGATATAGACCCCAAATATTGTCATATTCTAAAGAGTATTTATCATAATACAACAGCCATGACTAAATTATATGGTTGTATTAAGGTGTGTGATAATTGTGACTCAATATCTCCAAAAAAGTTTACAACTGATTTAAAACAAGTATTTTATGGACTAAATGGGAAGCTAAGAGATTAAAAGTAAATAGAACTTATTTAAGTCATTTAGATTTTGCAGATAATGTAATTGTTTTTGCAAATAATGCTTCAGAAAATATTACAAGAGTTATTAAATGAAAGTAAAATTAATAGACATCACATAATTACTATTCTTTACAATTACACAGAAACAAAACTCTCCATACGGTAGTACCATGTACTGCAAGCCACAATAATCAATGGGTCAAGGAAGATTTGTGCACAAAATCCATATCTAGTGCCACTCATCCAATATCTTCAGACTAATTTCTAGCTTGTGGCTTTCATCAATGAGGAACATTGGATTTGAGAACATTGCACCTAGATCTTGGGATCTAATGCAACCCTCCAGCAGCCAACTTTTACCTTATTAGTTAACTATAAAGCTTTGAGTCCAAAATGAAAACACAATAATGTTATAGTTACCTAATAAGGTAAAAGATCCATTGCTGGAGAGTTGTATCAGATCCTAAGATCTAGATGCAATGCTCTCAGATCTAAGGCTCCTGATTGATGAAAGCCACAAGCTAGAAACTAGTCTGGAGATATTGGAAGAGTAGGCATTAAATAGAGATTTTATACACAAATCTTCTTGCATCCATTGATTATTCTAGCTTGTACTGAGTGATGCTACTGTATTTGCCTCTGTGTAAAAGTAATAGGACTAAAGGCAAATGTTAAAATGACTAAAATAATGTTGAATTGATATTTTTAAAAAAAGAATTATGATAATGGTGAATTAGAAGATGTTAACAACTTCAAATATCATGGACAAATTATTAATACTGAAGGAAACATTCTGAATGAAAGTATTCATAAAATTAAATTTGGATGGAGTACTTTTGTTAAAACAAACTTAATATTAAGTGAAAATACTTTTAAGTGTTTAAAATAGGTTTTTAATAAAAGTGTGTTATCAGTTCTTACTTATGAATCTGAGACTTAGGCATTTAACACAAGAGCAATAGAAAGACTTTAGACCAATCAACAGCATATGGAAAGATGTATGTTAGGAATAACAAAAAGAAATAGAAAAATGAAATACTTGGTTAAGAGAGCAAACAGGTATTAATGACATCATTGAAAGAATTGAAGAAACTAAATTGGATCCGGATAGACATATTGATAATAGATGGGCTGGATTCAATGAAATTGTAAAAGGCTTAAAAAGAGACAAAAAGTGAGATGGACAGATTACAAAAGGAGGTTTGTGAGTTTGATGACGACAATTGAAGATAAAAATCAAAGACGCTGGATTAAATATGGAAAGACTTTCATACTGCAATAAAATGATAATGGTTGAAAAGGTTGATAGCGATGATAATGAGAAAAAAACTAATTTATGGTAATAAATGACATTTCTTAATATATGTATTCAATATGCAATTTTGAAATTGCTTTTTATGTGTTTTTTTAATTATATTTACATTTTATCTTTTTTTTTTATTTAATTAATAATAAAATAATCAAAAAATAGACATAAGATTGGGAAGAAATTGTAAAAATTTATATGATTATTAATATGCAAAAAAATTTATAAAAGATCTGGGGGAAAAGGTTTTGTATGATGTATTATTATTAATACACATTACCAAGAGAATATGACCTTATATCATAATAAATTATTATTTTATAATAGCTATAATATAGATATAATATAGGGGAAATTTTGTAAAAATTAACTCAACATAAAAACACATTTTTAAAAGATATGAAATATTTTTTTTTATATTAACTGTTTTTTTTTCATGTGTTATAGCATCAGCCAGGAAGTGAATCTGCTAACCTGGGACAACTGCTTTTAACATGGATGTGCTGACCTCTCGTCCACCAATGCTTGACAGACTTTTATAAGAAGAAAAATTACTTTAGTCAAGTTTTTAAAAAATGTGTAAACATGAGTACTACAGTGGCATAATTAGAACTTTGTAACACAAATTGTTTATCTTCTCTCACAATATCTTGATTAATAGAAAGGAAAAATGCAGATAGAATTAAGATTTTATATTTATCTTCCAGCACATACACTTACAATAATAGCTATAACAAGAAAACGGATCATTATATTTTCAATTCATAATCGTATAATTTGATAGCCTAATTTAGTTAATAAAACTTCTTAAATATTTTTTATTAACTTTAGGTTAGATAAAGAATCATTCAGAGCATGCTAGAATCATTGAAACAGACAAAAAAGAATTAGAACTGGTCCAATGGGTTAAGTAACTATCTCACATACTGAAATGGGTTGGTTGCAAAAGCAAGACATACTTTTTTTAAAAAATAATTTTTGTTAACTTAAAATTATAAAAATATCTAAATAATATAAAATTAAAAACCACTTGAGATTATTTTTAATGGAAAAAATATTCCCTCCCCTTGTTTAAACTTGTAAGGGAAGTTTTCATTCATCCTTAAAATTTTCCAGAGTAATTTTTAAATGAAATAAATATATATTAAGAGAAAATATAAACAAAAAAGATTAAAGAATCTATTGTTTTTAAATAATCTTTTGTTTTAGCTTAGCTGCGAAATAAAGTATTTCTTAATGTAATCTCAGTAGTTTCCCACCAAAATTGGAAAGAAAAGCTCACCTTGGTCTGGTACTAATGTTACAAAGAAACACTAATGCTGTTTTTTAATTTGTTCTCTTAAAAAAAGTCAAAGTAATTGAGAATTCCTGAACATATCTTAAATTTTTAGAATTTATTGCAAAACAATTTGTGATTCACAATCAATGGAAAAAGTTTTTTGATATTGAATGTGATCTTAACCATTTGTTATTTCTTTTTTTTTTTTGATTAAAAAGGGTATTATCACTCTTTTGTATTACTGGAATTTTTTATTGATAACTATATAATATAATAAACATCAAAATAAACTATTTAAACATGTCATGTTTTAAACAATTATAAAATATTATTTGCAAGTTCAACTAAATTAGAGTAAAACAATTACTTTCATATTTAAAATTGTTAAAATAAAAATATATTTGCTATTTTTAAAATACGACATTTAAATTAAAACAAGTAATTATTTTCATTATATCTACAAATAGATTTATGAAGTTAAATTGATTTTTTAAAATTATTTCAATGCTAAGTAAAATATAATAAAAAAAGGAAAACTGTATAAATGAATAACTATAAAAATGATTCTATGAAATATAGATTGAAGGATATATATAAAAAATTTAATTTTGATCATCTACAATAAATTTTATATTTTCAATGAAGGTAGAATATGCCTGTATTACTATAGCAACTTCAGTTATATACTATTCCAAAAAATATAAATAAACAACAAATAATACTAAAATTTGTAAATGTAATAAATTTTACCATGGCAACAGATTTTGGTATGTCATCATTAAATCTAACATTCTTAAGTGACATTGAAATAACACTTTTTTTTTAATTTCCTTCTCCCAAACTTTCATATTGAATAGTATTATCTTTAAGAAAATGATTTCTCTGCCAAGTGCTATAATATTTAAAAGTAATCATAAAATATTTTTTAAGCAATAAAATATAAGTTAGTAATTTAACTGTAAAAGAAAAAAAATAAGTTAAAATATTTCTGTAAACATTCTGAAAATGTAAAATTTCTACAAGTTTAGTTGAGTTAAAATCGATAACTCCAAAGCCATTCAATTATAAGTAGGATCCCAAAATCAATGCTGACATAAAAATGTCAACAAAACTAAAGAAGTTGTCTGCTGATAATGAGGCTACATTATGTTTCTATGAAAGAAAAATATTGAAAAAAAAAGAGCTACATTATGTTTCTATAGAAGTAAAAAAATATGGAAAAAAGAATATCTACAACAAGTTTGCTATTTTATTTTTTAAGGCAATTATGGTAAATTATAAGTTTTTTTGTTTGAGTGAATGAAATTACACACACAATAAATATATATGTAAATGGACTCTTTGAATTTTTTTAATTAATAATTTCATTATTATTTTTTCTAAAATTTTGTTTGTACTATAAAGTTAATTTGTATATGCATAAAAAAGCATCAGTGTTATATATGTTTGTGTTTGTTAAAATTACAGCACATCATATGACAACAAATAATTTAATATATCCAGCACACAGTTCTTATTTTCAAAATAGTTCATATATATCTAATATAGAAATAAAACAAACTAACTCCTTCTTTTTAAAACTTGAATTATTATGACTATAATCATGAAAAAGGAATCCGACGTTTCGACTATTTTTTATAGTCTTTTTCAAGGCACACTAAAATAAAATATATATACAATAAATATCACATATTCTAAAAAATAAATAAATAAATAAAATAAATTAATTAAAAATTACAAAATATATTCATAACCAAAATTTTCTTTTTTTTACCTTATCTCACTCCCCTTCCCTATTACAATCACAACTTAAACACAACTAATTTCTTTTTAAAAATCTATATATATCATTTAAAAACTTTTAATTAAAAACCTATTAAAAAGATAAAAGAAATTAATAGGTTTTTAATTAAAAGTTTTTAAATGATATATATAGATTTTTAAAAAGAAATTAGTTTTGTGTTTAAGTTGTGATTGTAATAGGAAAGGGGAGTGAGATAAGGTTAAAAAAAAAGAAAATTTTGCTTATGAATATATTTTGTAATTTTTAATTAATTTATTTTATTTATTTATTTTTGGAATATGTGATATTTATTGTATATATATTTTATTTTAGTGTGCCTTGAAAAAGACTATAAAAAATAGTCGAAACGTTGGATTTCTTTTTCATGATTATAGTCATAAAAAATCA
Source organism: Epiperipatus broadwayi (assembly GCA_028023455.1). Classification (NCBI taxonomy): domain Eukaryota; kingdom Metazoa; phylum Onychophora; class Udeonychophora; order Euonychophora; family Peripatidae; genus Epiperipatus; species Epiperipatus broadwayi. Next base: position 6,760 of record JAQFVV010017639.1, read on the forward strand.
AGTTTTAAAAAGGAGTTAGTTTGTTTTATTTCTATATTACATATGACAACACAGTATACAATATGCATTGTATTATAACAAAATATATAAACAAAGCATGGGCTGCTACTTGTTACATGAAAGACAAGTTAAAATAGCTTGCAACAGATCATAGTAGATACCATGTCTCATTGTATACTGTTGCAAAAAGAGAATGAGATAGTTTATTAGAACGTATGTATTAATTTGTATATAGATGTAGACCATATATATTTATTTTGTATGTATTTATAACTTATTCATGTTGATAAAGTTATTATTTTTGATTGATACTATAAATAAATAGTCAAAACATTGGACTTTTAATTATTATTTGCATATATTGATAACCACATGCTTTAAAAAAATACATTTATTTAAATATAAGCCTGTGTATTTCAACTATTAAATATTTTTTATAAATTAATTTAGAAATTTAAAGTTTGTGAAAAAATTTATAAAATTATATAATAACATAAATTAAATGAATTCATAAACAAGCCCATACTGCAAAACTTATATTTAATTTTTTTTTTGTAAAAAACAACTTGAAAATAAAACTAATTGGCAACTAAATATTAACTTCAACTTTCTTCACACCATTCTGTAGTTTTCAAATGTAAGAAAAAAAGTTCTCTAGGGTTCTCAATTCCTTATTATACTTTTTTAAGTTAGTCCTAATTTTTTATTCCTTTCTGCCTTGTTCCAAGACGAGTAAAAAATTGAATCAAAATTGCACTAGAAATTTACATGTAAAAGGTAATTTTACATGCAATTTTTAAATATTATTGTGATCCCCAAAATTCTATTAAGATTAACTCTAACAGGAGCAAAAATGTTTTCCACAACATGTGATGTTTTAATATTACCTATAAATATAATAACAGCCAAAAATGTTTTTATCAAACAAAATTTTTATAAAAATATTTACACTCTATAATCTCTCAATATCAAATTATGTGTTGTAAGAAAGCTTTTCATGAAAAAAGCTATATCCTAAATAAGAAATAATTAAGAAGCTATCAAGTCATTTGCTATAATAAAACCCAAATATTTTAGTATTTTGTATATTTTATTCTATAAACTTTTTATTATACTTAAATTTATTTTGTTTTATTTGCATACTTTTTTTTCAGATTTGTGACTTTTTAATTAAAACATGTTTTTCAACATTTATCATTTTAATTAAATAAAAAGCAGACTCTTGTAATAAACCAATAGGATATCACATGACCTATTATTTGGCATTTATTGATGGCATAAATGTAATGAAATTAGAAAACAATTATTAAGCTTTTTACATTACCTAATCTACTGCAGGGCAATGGTCTCTCCAAGTAAAATTGTGAGAACCGAAGGCTATAATCACTACAAATGTTATTAGTTAGAATTTGAAAGTTTTTCCTTCTCTTATCTAGAAAACGATAGCTAGATATTCATTTCCTGACCAATTTTGAATACTACAATAGATTGGCTTATGGCCAGCTATCAGAGAAACAATTTCTAAATCACATTAAAATAATTTTATTTAGAGTTTGTATAAATGGTTGACAAATGTTATTTCTACCTCATGAAATTTTTCTAAATAATTTTAAAGACAACATTTTTAATACTCATCTCAAATGTAATCAGCCAGACTTAAAAGGATGTTCTTCAATGACTTTTTAAAGCAATTAAGTCTACAAAATTGTTAATGGAAATAGAAGTTGCAATTTTATTTTTAATTTACATTACATACTTATAGATCTTTAAAATAACGGACTCTGTAAAATCACTATTATATTTGTAAATAAATTCTTGCCTGTTCATTTCTACATAAATAAAGTAACAGTTTCAACAATTAAAGAACATATTTGATGTATTTTCATATGACTACCATTTTTTACATCAGTTAAAACAGTAGCAACATTTGCCATACAAATAGCCCCATTTAATGCAAGCCTTAGGAATCAATGGGTGTTAGAGGTCATAATAAATCCTATCACTACTTATCCAATATCTCCAGAATAGATTTTTAGCTTGTAATTTTCATCACTGAGGAGCCTTGGATCTGAAAATACTGCATCTAGAATCTTTGGAACTAAAACAACCTTCTGTCAGTGACATATCTGTTTAGTTAACAAGACAGCTGTGAGCTTAAAATCAAACATATTGCTTTTAATCCAAGCTAATTTGCTTATATATTTATTCAGAGTTCATATTTATACCTGCTATTTTTTCAAGAAAAAGATTTTGAACAGTAAGCTTGTTTTATTAATTTTATGTTTCTAATGAATGTGAATCAATAAACACATATATTATATATTTATGCTCCGTGAATTTATTTTTAATAACTAATTATTATATTTTGTTTATAATTTTAATTTATATATGCATACTGTACACATAAATAAGTTTCTGTTGTATGCATAAATATACTTAAGAATGGGTGTTGAAAAGTACTGTATATGTGACATTTAATAAAACAATATAATTTCATTGGAATCAAAATTTCTCAATACAGTGATTAATTATATGAGATATAGACATACTCAAAGATGAGTTTAAAATGAAATATAGCACATATGTTAGTTCTTTTGTTATTAATTAGAAATGATCAAGAGACTTCTATATTGTAAAGAATACAAATATACAAACATTTTGAAATGTGAATAACATGTATCAAGAAAAGAATGGAGTGTTCTGAGATAGAACACTGTTTATAATTCAGGCATGATGTAAGTGATCAAACAAGTAGACAAAAAATACCATTAATCCCCAAAATAAATTTTAAGTAACATTTACATCAGCAAGTTAGAATAAAATTATATACAGAGCTAAAGATATTAAAAGACAGAACAAACATTTGCAATCCATGGCTTAGTAAATTATAAGGCTGGTGTGATCTGTATAAGTTTCTAGATTTTCTATCTTTACTGATGCATAATGAATCTGCATTTCTCTAGTTAAATCTTTTATCTTCTCTAATTCCATACAGCAACATTATATTTTTATATATATAATGAAATTATAATATCATATTAATAATTTAATTAATTTCTCTTATTTAATTGAAAGTCTGCTTTCTGTAAACTCAAATAAATTAACATTAAATCTCTAACATTTGTTTTTTAGTATTAATATACTTGGGCATCTGCAATCACTTATTTTAAATATTTCTTTAAAACATTGCTTCAACTTCAACAACTATTTGATAACTTTAAGATCTGACATTCCTTACATAAGTAAGATTTAGGTTGACAAATAGTTAAACAATAAAACAAAAAATAAAAGAGGTTGTCTGATATTATAATAAAATTGTAAATCAATATTATGTACAATTATGAAAAATGAAAATAAACCATAAAAACTTACAATTGACCATAATATTTTTTCTTGCTTTCTCCCACTCACTCACCCTCTTCTTTTCTAAAATGAATAAACAAATTGAAAAGAGAAATTACGACAGTGAATAGGAACCAGAAGTTTTAGATTACACAAAAAAATGTTTAATTATGTAGGATTACAATAAATGACTTTTTCAAATAAAAAAATTGGAAATTTATTAATTATTGCACTATTGTTTTATGACATTAAAACAGTGTTCCAAAATTCAGTAGTACACAAAATGGATTGTAGATGCTTGAGTACATCAGTAACCAACTTCTATCAGTACTTCGAATTTCAAAATTTACATTATTTTTAAAACACAAACAGGATACAAAAATACAAAGTATAAATTAAAAAAGGCTCATTTTGTTTTGACTTTATTTGATTTATATCTTTATTTTGATAATCATTATTGACTGGATCTAAAAAATAGCATAACAAACATGAGTTCAATCCCCATGAGAATGATAAAGAAGTTATGTGGAATTTTTGCCCAATAAATCTTCCATAGCTACTTTCAATATTAACATATAATATCTTTAAAGAATACATAACTGTTAATGAATCTATACTTTTATTTTTTCAACATCATAAAGTGTAATATGGTTTATATAAATATCAAACTGTCTTTCAGAATTTAATGTCTTGCTAGAGTAATATATTTTGAATCTGTAAGTCCATATATAGTGATTCCTGCTCAGTCATTTCCGTTATAGATCTTTAAATAAATTGCCAAACATTAAATTATTTAAATATATTATTTAGTAAAAAAATTAAAGTTTTATGTCAAAACAGTAATAGTAATAGTGAAGTGAGATTAAAAAAATCCATTTACAATGTTACTGTTTTGCATTGTTTTGAATGTCATCTTTTATTTGTCAATTCTATTTATAGCAATTTATATACTTATTTATAAAACAAACATTTTATGGTCTGCAATACTTTAAAGTCAAAGTTGACAAAATTTTCATGAAATATTTTATTTTCCCAAACTTAAAATTTTGGTATTAGACTTTCAAATAACTAGAAATGAATATGTAAATTTTATTTTATTAAAGTTTCCTATTTATTATCTATTAAAAGACAACAATCAGAAAAGTTGTAACAATCTTTCAAATTTATATGGTTTTTTTAAAAAAAACAAAACAAACAAACTTAATGTTTCAAAATAAATTTTGTAGAATGTAATTTGCTATTTATATTCAGTTTACTATATCTGGAAATATTTCCATGTTTTTTTATTTATTGCAAGTTTTTTTTAAAGTAAATTTTTAAAATATAGCATTTTCTTTGAATTGGATTATTAGCATTTTATGTAAATTTGTTATTTCAGACACTGGATTGTACTTTCAATTAAAAGATGGTGCCAACATTTTCTTTGCCTTTGAAAAACTATAACACTAAATTTAAAATATAGTTATTTTTTGAATTAAAAGACAATGATATGTGGAAAGGTAAAAAATACATTCCAATTATCATCAACCATTATCACTCCATTGCAGGATGGTCTCTCCAACTTTAATTCATCTCCTCTGATCTTTAACCTCTCTTTTTCACATCACCCTGCACTTTCTCATTTATTTCATTCAGCCATCTCACATGTAGTCTCTTTCTGGGTCTCTTACAATCCAGTTTATAATCAAAATGATATTTTTAAAAAATAAGTCTCAAAGAGAGCAATAGATTTTGCATGAGTCATTAACAAATAAAAACAAATGTGCACATTTATTTCTTACAAAAAACATTCTGAAAATTTTTTTTAATATAATTTGTCTTATTTTGGTAACATTTATAATAGAACTTTGCTACTTTAAAAAATAAGCTATGAATCATTAGCAAATATCTATTTATTAAAGTTAGAAAATAGATTTTAATTCGTGAATTCTTTACCATAAACTGTAATTAAATAGTGTTACCACTAAAATGCAATAAAGATGCATAAACTGATTAATCTATAAAATTTGTGGACATATAAATTTAGATTCCTACACTTTCTAAAAAACTATCAAACACTATTAATACAATTTTACTGATCATTTTATATCTTTATATTACTAATCCAGTCTGGCTAACTCTAATTGAATCATAAATTTCATGATAACCAACCTCTCAAATACATGAATCCATCCAGATTTTATTGAATAACAAGTCTAAGATTTTTTGACAGCAGACTTTTTTATTATGCCTATTTAAGCACAAGAATTGTTATATTATCCAAGTTAATGCAAAAATGATTTTCATTATGAGGCAATTAAATTACAACCATCAGTTTGAAGAATAAATAAGCTTCATTTAATTGAAATGGAAGAAGTCATTTTATTTTGCTCTTGTATGCAAAAATATTCAAATATATAATTAGTTAAAGAGTAGAATATCCCTCTTTAATATACTGCTGCATTCATTTACTTTTAAAAAAAGGGAGCCATAACTATATTAAAATGTTTTTGATTGAACAGAATATAAATAGTAGACCAAAGTATATATTTAAAATTGCAGAGAATTATACCCCTTTAGTACACTCTCAAGATAGTAAAACTGCAATGTTTACAATCTCCTGATTATTAAAATGTTCATTTTCATGAGTTTCCCAATCACTTTTAACAATTGCTTTATAATCACACAATCGACAACTAAATACTTGATTAATAATTAAAGATTTTTCAGATGTATTTTTTAAGTCATTATAAAAAAGCATTTTGTTTTTACATAAACTCGAATTTAAAGATTTAACTTTTACATGAATTTTAAAATTATCATCACTAGAAGGTTCAAATCCAGATGAATTGCACTGAAATGATGCTTCTAATGTGTGTGTTTTCAAATGATTTCTGTCAAAATTCTTGAAATTACATAAACGGCATGAAGATATTTTTCTACCCATATGTTTTCTTTCATGCACTTTGAAACTACATTTACTTGTGGTCTTATATTCACACAAACTACAGTGAAAAAGCTCTTCTCCTATATGTATTCTTTCTTTATGCAGTTTTAAGCAACCTTTATATGCAGTCTTATATTCACACAGGCTACATTGAAAAGGCTTTTCTCCGGTATGAGTTCTTCTTGTATGTAATAACAAATGACTTTTGTGTGCAGTCTTATATTCACACAAACTACAATGGAAAGGCTTTTCTCCTGTATGAGTCCTTTTATGTAATACCAAATGACTTTTCTGTGCAGTCTTATATTCACACAAACTACAGTGATGTGGCTTTTCTCCTGTATGTATCATTTCATGCCTTAACAAACTACTTTTAACACCAGTTTTGTATCCACACATTATACATTCAAATGGCTTTTCTCCTGTATGTGTCCTTTCATGTAATAATAATTGACTTTTTCGTATACTTTTGTATTCACACAAACAACAATGAAAAGGCTTTTCTCCTGTATGTGTCATTTCATGAAATAATAAATTACCTTTGCTTGCAGACTTGTAGTCACACAAACCACAGTGAAACGGTCTTTCTCCAATATGTATTCTTTCATGATCTTTTAAACCAGACTTTTTTGCAGATCTGAATGCACAGATGCTGCAATGAAAGGGCTTTTCTCCTGTATGTGTCCTTTCATGCACTACTAATTCAGATTTTCTTGTAGTTTTAAATCCACAAAACATGCATTGAAAAGGCTTTTCTCCTGTATGTGTCATTTCATGACATAATAAGTTACCTTTGCTTGCAGTCTTGTATTCACACAAACAACAGTGAAAAGGCTTTTCTCCTGTATGTGTCCTTTCATGCACTATTAAATGAGGCTTTTGTGCAGTTTTGAATTCACAGAAAAAACATTGAAATGGCTTTTCTCCTGTATGTGTCCTTTCATGTAATAATAAACTACTTTTGTGTGCAGTCTTGTATTCACACAAATTACATTGATGCAGTTTTTCTGCTTTATGTGTCATTTTGTGCAGTTTTAAACTCTTTTTGTATACTTTTGAATTCACACAAACTACATTCAAAAGGCTTGTGTCCTGTATGTGTCCTTTCATGTATACTCTAATTCATCTTGTATTCAATGAAACTGCATTGAAAAGGATTTTGTCCTGTACGAATCATTTCATGCAGTTTTACATTATTTTGATTTGATTAGAAGTGCTTCAATCCCACTTGATTAATTCTATAATCAATGTATTTTGAATTTCAATCATAGGCTGGTTTTTATCAAATATCATTCTCCTTTTCCATGTCTTAGACCTAAGCAAAACAAAAAAAAAATATTAATCACCTTTTTAACTTGCATAACATGTCATATGACAAATAAACATAATTTATTAAGAAATCAGAAATTAATTTTCATTAGAATGTTCTTAAAATAAGAAACCCAGTTAAACTATTTATCAAATGATACTTTTAATATCTTTATGATCCAAATGTATCACGTTTCCGGTGACTAACACCAGAAAAAATTCAAATACTTGTTTTGTTTATATACAAGTCAAAAATTATTTCGAACCAAATTATTTTTGCTTTACATAAAACCCAAGAAAACATTGCAAACAACGACATATACAAACTATAGACATAAATCAATCTAACATTAACATATATAAAAAAACTATGAATATTCATAGTGACAAGTCTATATTTCTCAACTTGAGTTCCACATAATCTATCATTAATTCCAAGCCAATTTCAGAGAAATAAATATTCATAGAAATTTAGAGCAACAGAAAAACTTCAAATTTCATTCTTACTCTATTTTGTGACTATCTTTCGAAAAATATAGCCACCAAATTCCATGAAATAGGCATAAAGACATAAAAATATAAAACATCTAAAGCATTTACATATAAAAGAACTAAATTCAAAAGTATAATTTATAACTGCCTTTATTTTTCCAAATTTCTTTCCTATACAGCAGTTATCATTCATTGGTTTTCATTAATAAAACTCAAAAATAGATAAATTTTAAATATACACATATAGAGACAGACAAATTCAAGCTCTATTTTTACAAAAGTGAAAAAAATAATATTCTATGGATTACATATATAGTATGTAATTATACAAATTTAATATGTGCAATTATTGACTTCATTTTATTAAATCAAATTCTTTAAATAAGATATTCAATCTCCATTTTTGTATAATCGATATTAATTGAATAAATATGAATCTGGCAAAAATATTTTTATTGGGTCACTTTGTAAATAACAGTGATCAGCTTATTAATAACAAAAGTGAAAGAAATGGACTCATAACTGAAAGAAAAGACTGATTAATATTTAAAACAATATGCTATTCTACTCTATATATGTATAGACTAATAATATGGTAAATATATACAATTATACAACTATTTCAATGGTATGACAAAAATATTTTCATACATGACAATAAATATGTAAGTACAATTAATGTACTATATACTGTATTTTAAAATAATATTTGGTAAAAGATGAAATATCTTGTAATCACATGAAAAAATCAACTATTGTTTCTATAACGTTATACATTTTTTGAGGAATATATATAGTGGAATGCTTTTGGCCAATCTGTAGTCATTCTATGACTACAAATAGTTTGAGAAACTCTAAATTCGTGAGCACAAATTTCAAATAAAGACCTCAAAATCTCATTCAATAATGGTAATTAATTCCACGATCAGATTACCTTCAACAAATCAAATAAGTAATGATAGCAATAGACAATAATTACTTATTTTTGCACTCAGAAAGACATCCTAACTTCCAAACACTCCACTATACCTTTTTCTACCTTAAAAAAGACTTATCCATAATATTATCTTATCCACATTAATGTTTTTTTTTTAAATTTATTCTCACAATTTCCTAATCTTAATAATTTACTTAATTAAAACCACACAGTCCAAAGTAATGTATTTAATATTTTCTATTTTATGTTTATATGCTCTACATTTTCCAGATTTCATTTCACCTTATATATTAAAATGTTTAGTTAATTATCAAATAATACATAGTTTTTATAAACAAAAAATATCATTCAGGAAAAAGATATCAAAAATAATAAACAAAAGTGTAAACAACTAATGGAATTAATTGCAGTCTTGATTATTATTCTTCTGCAAGTGATTTAATTTACGTTTAACAAATATAAATTTTTATGTTTCCAAGGTACTTAATTCATTCTTTGAAAAAAAAAAAAGCATTGGTTACACACATGGTTTCCCTCTTTTCTTCCAAAAAGTAAGCTTGTGGTTTTAAGACCTGTAGAGGTCCCTACGCATTTTTATACGCAGGTGCTTGAGGCTACAGCCTTAATAAATATTATTTACAACATTAATGTAATCATAGATACTAGATACAACAAATCAATAAAAAAAGATATTATTATTGAGGCAAGTGTGTCATGCGATAACTTTGAAGACTGAGAGAATCTCGACAACATTTCTATATATACCTTACATTCAGAAATTTTTCTATCCCTTTCTCTTGTTTCTAGCTTATTTCTAAAAACAATTAGTGGTCTTCTTGAACTGTTTTCAAATACATATGCAGCTGGGGAAAGTAAAAAAAATATTACAATATTGATATTTAGCATTTGGGGGAATATAGATAAGATTTTGTATTTCTAGGACTGTCTCTAATGGCCTTTAAATATCCTGTAAGGGGAGGTCATCTATCTGTAGATGTGATTTTAAATGCTATTTCCAAGTAAGCAAATATCTCAGTACATCTTGAAATGAAATCAAGTAATTTTTGGATTTCAAATACTTTTACTTATCCTAGCACCTCACTGAAAAACCCAATAGCTGAAATGGGTCCAGGGTTGGGGATATTCTGCAAAGTTTGTTAAGATCTTAGTTCTTTATAAAACATTTGCAATACAAGCTTGTGTAAATTAGGATATGTGACATGTGACTTGATTTCTTTGTAATACAAAAAGATATTTATTTGTTCATGATGTTAAATCTAAAAAAGTATTAATAATTTGTATTGATATAATGATAGGAAAGTGTATAAATAATGAAGAATTTTTCATAAATAATGAATCAGTAACATTTGAAAATGATGCTAATGAATAAAACTTAAAGAAGTGCTACAGATTCAACAGAATTTTTAGAACACAAACAGATATTTATTTGTTCATATAAAACCTAAAAAAAAATAGTTTGCACTAATAGAAAGATAAGAAAGTCTATAAATAATGAAACATTTTAAATAAGTAAGTGTATAAACAATGAAGCATTTTTAATAAAAAACATAGACTCACATAGCATTCAGTAGAATGCACTTAGAAACATTCCCAATTAAATGTATTTTTTTTTTTTTGTCTTTGGCTTCTTTAAATAAAATGGTTCCTTTTGACAAAGGTGCTCAGAACTAAAAATATATTAAGACTGAATTTAATTTTCTCAACATTTTCTATGAGGAAGTAGGACTATTAATATTGCCTTTAACTTTCTGCAACATAATAAAAAATAAAAAAAAACATTTTCAGACAAGTGTTTCAAAGGAATGCCCTTTCAAACTGCATATGAAGATGACAGATTCTCTCCTAAATTATTTTATCCGGCAAAGATTATTTACATTTTCTCATTATGTGAAAATATAATAAATGACATAAAAATTGTGGTAAACAGTGCTGTTAAGATTTACCAAGGATTCAATTAATTTCTAATTTAAAACAAAATGCCGATAATTATTTATTTAAATAAATATATATTTCTGAGGATACATTTCACCAGAAAACCATATGTAACAGTATCCTGTGCATTTTGAACCTAAATTGGATTGGTAAAATTTATATGAAAGAGATGACATTCGATGAGACAGTCATTTGACTTTTAAGACAGATGACAAAGTTGTTAACTCACAATACAATTCATGTTGATTGATAGGATTTCTTTAGCATTTGATAGTGTGAAAAATGAAGGGATAATTGATTAGCAGTTAGAAGATTTAATAACATATTACCTTTTTAAAATTTATAATAAAGATGGTAATTGTTTATTTGTATTGTACTATTTATTTATATATGGTACAAATATATTGGCATTTAGTAAAAGCTAAAAAAAAATAAATTTAGATTTTTTTTTGATTAGTATAATTTTTTTTAAATGTACAATGAAAGTTAAATTTTCCATCCATGTTTTTTTTTTATCTAATTGAAAATAAAAATTGGAAAGAATAAATGACATGCAGATTACTAATCCAAATAAATTAAAAGAATTCCAAAAGTAAAAAGATAAGCTAAAAGAAAAATATTGTAGCTAATTAAAGATGGCAGAATTATGCTAAAAAATAAAGATTTTTTAACTTAAAATTAAGAGAGAGTAAGGACAAAAGGATGAGCAGAAGTTTCAAAAAACTGGATCGAGGTATAAAAAGGAGAGAACCATTTTGATCTAGGACTTCTCTTTACCTTCTAGTTACATCTCTGAAAGTTGGAGGTTTCCGTGAGCATAACCTGTGGCAGTAATATACTTCTGCACAGGTACGCCACTTGCTGTAGCAAGCTGTCACACAAGCATGGAAACGGGACTTGTGAAGACCGCTTTTTGCAATAAAAGGGTCACTACAACTGTGCCTTTTCTCCAGCTACAGAACGGAACAATAATGGAAGACGCCGGCAGGAGAGACCGATAGAAATTCTTATGAGCTGGTATCCCATAAACCTACACCAACTTACTGGTAAGTTAAGAGTAAATTTTCCTGATTGTGACTTAAAAGTTTGCAAACAATTATTTATATAAGTTTAGAATACAATCCTGATATAGACTTTAATTTTCGTACTCAAGAGACTTTCTTTTAAAAAACTTTATACAAGATCGTGGAAATGAATTGTAAGAAGTGAACATTATTAAATTGCTTTAATTACTTTATCTAACTGTTTTTATTAATCAATTCATTGTCTGGATTAGTGTGTGTACTTTCCAACGTTATTTAATTATTTAACTTAAAAATATTTTTAGTTTGTTAGAATAAAAGAGATTTTACTTTTATTAACCTTTTCCTTGTACGTTATTAATAATAGTTATTAATGATTATTATTAAATTTGTTAATATTAGTTTAGTAAGATTAGAAATATAATTTACCTTTGCCAATATGTGTTGAATAAGCTCCAGGAATAATAATATTTAGAAAATAATTCTAGTTATGGTAAAATATAATACCAATTCTTTTAAAAACACATTTCTTTTTAATTTATGAGACATTATGTGACAGATTTTGTCGAATTCTTATATGAATCCCTGAGCCCAGATAAAAGAAATAAAAGCCGATTTCGTCAATAGCGTAAATCATAACAATTACTAGGTAGAGTTGATCAGGAAATGTAGTTATGTTTTTAGAAATAGGAACAAAACTTTCTTCTTTTTGCATAACTTGATCAACTCACGCATTTATATGTGTAACAGAGACCTAGTCAGACGGAAAAAAACGTTTCAGTATATCATTTTGAATCAAGTAAATAAAGCTAGTAAGATATCAGTTATATATTTAAATTGAAATATATAATCTAATAAACAGAATTATACATTTATAAACAAGACATTTATTTTTTATATAGCGCGATGTTTTTATAATCTATAATACTAATAAGCCAAGAAGCTAATACACATGCGCTTTGCAGATGTCACTATATAAATGAATACTCCCACTTTTTCAAACCCAAGATAAAGTCTTTAAGAAAATATAGAGTGAATCCACCTATATTTTTGACCCAACCGTATATGTATGGGCAAATCTGAAGTGTTTGAAGTGAAGAGTGTGAAGTTATTAATTGATCACTTTAAATTACTTTTTTACTACATAAATGAATGACGCCAATGAAATTTCTAGAATTTACGATACGTCATTCTTATAATTAAACATATGTAAACAAGACATTTATTTTTTATATAGCGTGATGTTTTTATAATCTATAATACTAATAAGCCAAGAAGCTAATACACATGCGCTTTGCAGATATCACTATATAAATTAATACTCCCACTTATATAATGATATCTGCAAAGTGCATGTGTATTAGCTTCTTGGCTTATTAGTATTATAGAATTATATATTGAATATCGTATCAGCTTTTATGTAAGCACCTCAAGTTATGGTATAGGGTAGGTGTATTGATGGTCTAAATATTTAAAATTATGTGCAAATAAGGGTTTAATTAAACTATGGAAAATGTACAGATAGTACTGGTATTTTTTCCTCCAGAAAGATTAATGTAGAAAAAAATAACTATAAAAAAAAATTTAAAGATAAATGATGTAAATTAGCATAGCTAATAAAAAGATGCTGAGATCCTTAGGGTACATCAATCACTTACAGTCAAGAGAAGAAAATGGCTTTCAAGAGTAAAACAATGCACTGTTGAATAGGAAAAAACATAATGCTGAATGAATGTAATTTCAGTAAATTACTTACTGTTAAAGTTCAGATGAAAAGAAATTGGCATAACTTTAATTAAAAAAGTAAACAGATTAATGAACTGTATAATTAATTGGCAGTTTGTGAAATCAGATATTTTCACACAGTAATTATACTCTATTGAAATTTCCAAAAGTTAATGAATTATTGTTAGTAAATTAATTTAATTGTATTTTTGATATTATAATAATGCCTCACCTAATTAAAATAAACTTGCTGATATATATTATATATTAATTCATTTTTGCTGACACAGTTGGGATTAAACATTCCCATGAAACCAGCAGAGGGTGCAGATAGCAATTTTAAGAACTAGTACCCCATTTTAAATTAAAGAAAAATTAGACATTTGTGTGGAAATAGTGACAAAAAAAATGGCACTCAAAACTTGTGAGAATTTAATATTGGTAATCCCTTAGTGTCGCATATATACATGGAACATATAAACTAGTATATGAAGATCTGTAAAATTAAAGAAGGTAAGTATAAAGTTTCAACACTGTTGTTTTTGTCAAGTAGCAATGTTCTACTTATGGCTAAGCAGTTATCTGATCCCAAGATTCCAGAACATCTACCATACAGTGAACCAGAAAAAAATCTAAGTAATATTTTCAGCCAGAAGTAGTGAAGACAAAAGCTCGTTTGCATTTTCAAATGAGAAAACATTTACATCAGAGTTACCAAGATTGCAATATGGCAATGCCCAAATTAGCCATACAATATAAATTTATGGCAGACTTAAAGGACTTATTCCTGTATCAGCTACTTACTATATGGAATGTCAGACTACAATCTTAGGAAAACTCTACTACGTGAAGTAGATATAACATACAGAACAGTTATCACAAAATGAATAACACATGAGATAACAACCGATAATGCATCAGAATGTCAAATAATAACAACTGAATTAAAAAATATCACAAATGATAAAAAAGAAAGATTATCATCTGTGGAAGACTCATCATGGGCTACTACTGTGATTTAATCATAAGACCAGATGGGATTATTGATCTGTGCAAAGACTATCGAATTACTATAAATAAATGTATAAACAGAGATACTTAATCCATGCCAAATGTACACAAAGTGTCAGCATTTTTACAGGAAGCCTCATTCTTCAAAAGACAGATTTAAATTTACATTCTACAAAATACATAGATATATATTTAAAAACATTATTTATTTTACTATTACAGCTTATAAGTTATACTTATTTATATAAAAAATTGTATTTCATGTAGTTAAAAAGTTAAAACACAAAGTACAAACCAATATACTTATTATATTAAAAGTTACTCAAAGAAATAATCGAAATTGCATGGAAGCACCAAGACACAATTTGTAGAACATTGTTATGAACAAAAAACAAATGTTGAAACTTCAAGATTATTATCTTCAATTTTACTGATCCTCATATAGTGAGCTATATG
>JAQFVV010017640.1:0-21778 GCA_028023455.1 Epiperipatus broadwayi
TCATCAAATGGAAGCCTAAGTCTATAACCAAGTTTTCCTAGCACCTTCTGCCTCATTTACCATTTGTTGTATTGGCTAAGACTTACTGCACCCCAGAACATTTAGCCATAATTTGTTCTTATCTATCATGATTATAAAATAAAAAAGAAGGAACATTCAAACATACATTTTTATCATTCTCCATTCAAGAAATCCAAACTGATATCTCCATTAGAAACTATCAGGCAATTGAAAAGATAGACCATGACATTTCTTAGTCTTAAAATCAGAAATAAAAAGTCAATTAACTCCCCTTCTGGAGAATAGCTCTCATCAATGCTTATTTGCTATATGACTAATTATATAGAAATAACAGCTTCAACGAGGTACTGAAATGGACATTAGGAATTTGCCTTGTTTGGATTTCCTTACATCCTGAAAAAAAAAAATCAAATAGCCTTCTTTCTATTAATAGCAAATTTTTTTATTTAACTTGATTTATAATATTAGCTATTACTGTACTTTAAAATGCAATTTAATTAGAAATTTGAAAGTTTTATTAAATTAAAAGTATTTTTGTTAATTCTGAAGAAAGGAGATTGCTGTTATTTAAAAAATCATTTTATTCCTCTTTGAAATCATAGAACAAGGTCCTAATAACCATCCCATAAGTTCTTGTCATTGCATCTGTTATTATGTGATTATTTATATTGTAAATGAACATTGATGCTAGTACATCATTCAGCATGATAAGTGTTTATTATCTTTTTGTTTTTGAAATTAAGACTAAGAAACACCATAGCCTTTCTTCTGCAATATCTATAGTTCTTAAAAAAAGTATCAATTTAGTCTTTGTTTCTTAATTACCAGAGGTTGCAAAGTCATCAATCAAAACAGTTCTTGTTTGTGAATGAACACAGGCGCTAAAAATCTTCTGATTGCAGACTCGATTGTCATTCAATAATGATATTTTCATTTAGCTAACCACAACTGCAGGACATTTTTAAGAAAAGAAAAATTACAAGATTTGGAAGAAAAATGGGTTAATATTAAATGGGACATTATTGTACTTTGTAAAGTTAAAAGAAAAGATATGAAGAGAGAATTGGTTTAAAAATTGGGCATCTATTTATAGCACTATAAAGGCATAAATATTGGAAGTACAAATGAAGGGGGATCATTATAAATAAAACATGGAAGAACAGATGATGGTGTATCAGACAGAGGGAAAATCATAACAAGTTCTCATTGTTATAAAAAAATAGAAATTTTTTATAAATATGTACAAAATAATTTTGATAACATCATCAACATTTTAAAATTGTCATGGGAGACATTGATGTTAGAATTACAAAATGATTGAAAGATGAAAGTGCTATGGTTAAATTTGGCTATGGTGACAGAAATGAGAGCACAAACTTGTGTGTTTAGGGGGAAATGAATATAATAAATTAAAAAATATTAAATAAAAATGAACCCATAAACATACAAATGAAGATAAATCAATAAGAAGATAACTGATACTTTATTAAAAACTGCAACAAAGATAACTGAACCAAAAAAGCGGCAATTTCACTAGAAAATTATCAACTGAGACAAGACAATGCATGGAAAAAAAAAAGAATATAAAAATATTTTTAAATAACCTATTTAAAAGAATTAAACATCTGAGTTCTTAAAAGGGATATAGAAAAAAGAATTATTATTATTATTATTATTATTATTATTATTATTAATAATAATAATAATAATAATAATAATAATAATAATAATAATAATAATAATAATAATAATAATAATAATAATAATAATAATAATAATAATAATAATAATAATAATAATAATAATAATAATAATAATAATAATAATAATAATAATAATAATAATAATAATAATAATAATAATAATAATAATAATAATAATAATAATAATAATAATAAAAAAGTATAACTGACTTGTATTAAAAACTATAGAAGAGAATAAAAGTTTCACTTCCTAAAACATCATCTTCAACAGTAAGATGTAACTATCTCAAAAAAAAGTGATACATCGCAGAGAATATTAAGAATTTTACAAAGAATTAGATAATAAAAAAATAAAAAAGCATACTAACCACTATAATTACTACATCTTAGTGGCAAAGAAATTTAAATAAAAGAGATGAGATAAGCAATTAAATCTATGAAGAATGAAAAAGATTCCAGGAAATGATAAAAAAATTAATTATTGATATTTTTTAAAAGAAACAGATGACAAAACAAAAAATGTTGGAAAAATTACCTACAAATGTCCAAATGATGATGTACCTGGTAATTGGAAAGAATGTAATAATAAAATTTAAAAAAGGTGATAAAAGAGATACTAAAAATTACAAACTTATTAGTCTTCTATTAGTTTTGTAAAAATTTTAATAAAATAATTATAATTCATCTACAGTGAATTTTGAATTCATTATCATTGGATTATATCCAAGTATTGAAAGAAGTTACAGAAAGGATTAATGAATATGGATTGATTTGTAGATTATGAAAAGGCATATGGTTCTATAAGCATTGCACACTAAGTCAAGTTTTGGACCATCAAAATATAAACCCAAGATATTGTCATGGAAGTAAAGCATATTTATCAAAATAAATATTACAAAGTGATACTGAGAAGATAAATAGTGACAAGAATGTATGATGGGATGATCCATATCTCCAGAACTTTTTACAGGAGTTTGAAAACACATTGTGAATTAAAATAAAAAACTAAGGGAATAAAAATAAATGGAGATTATTTAAGTCATCCAGATTTTACAGATAATGTTACTTTTCCAAATAATGTCAGAGCTTGGTAAATGCTGAAAGGGTTATCAAATAGACAAATATTAAAAAGGTTAAAATAATGTCAATGGATTTCTCAAAAAAAAATAATAATAAAGATTGGTCAGATTATTAATATAGATTGAAATATAATGGATAAAATTAATATAAAATTAAAATTAGATGGAGTGTTTTTATTTGTTTGAAAGGAAAGGGTTTTTTAATACTCTAGTTTTATTCATTCTTACTTAAGAATCTGGAAACTTAGAGCGTTAAACAGTAAAGCAATATAGATATTTTCCGTTCACTCAATGAAACATATAAAAAAGCATATATTTGGAGTAACAAGAAGAGATTTAAAATAAAATATATAGATTTGATTATCTTTGATGGCATTAGAAAGAATTAAAAAGTGAAATAGAGCTGGGCCAGACATATTGCTAGAAATGATTATAATAATTGAAGTCTTAAATTAGATCTCAAAAAGGTGTAAAAAGATCTAGAAATAGATAATACATGAAATGAAGGGATAAAATAAAAAGAAATTTGCTAGCTTGAAAAAAGAGAAGCTAAGGATCTAGAAACTTGATTAAACTTAGAGAGACAATTCTGCTGTGAATCAATAATAGATAAAAGTAATTTTACAATGATTTTTGCTATTGTTTAGAAAAAAAAAATAAACGAATTATTACAGAATAATAAAATATGAAAAACTTCATAATTAAAATACATTTTGTTTGCTTTTGTAAAGAATGCCTGCATTAGGCTTAACATTTCAAAGTTTCATATATTTAACATTTGTTTATACTTTTCTGTTTAAAAAGCATTTTTATAATTGCATTTGGATTAATATATATATGACAGTATTTTCGTTTTTTCAATTTTAAATTGTAATACCTAAATAAACATCAATATTTCCCTGTATTTTTTTCTTCTGTATTTGTAAACTAAACAACACATCAATAACATTTTTCGGTTTTTACTTTTAGTTCTGCATTAAAAGCTGTAATTTACTTTACTTATTTCTAAACACATCCTTGAATCATCAACAGAAACTGATCTTAGATGATGGGAATTATAATAAAATCTGCTCTGAAGATAAGAAATATGAAAGAAATAACCTAATTTAAGAATTTGGTTGGCAATAGATATCTAGTATACATTTATTACTCAAGCTTACTATAGATAATACTGTTGTAAATAGACTAAATTACTGTTCATAATATGCATATAGTTGTAGTGTGTAAGCTATGAATTTTCATTCACCTGATTTTATTGCAATTTTCCATTCATTCAACTTATTTTATACCTAAATAGATTTAATAATAAAATTTTTATTTGATTCATTTATAATTATTAAAAAACTTTCCATAAACAAATATGACTGTTTTCACTCCAAAAAAGTTTTAAAAAACCCCCCCCAAAAAAAACCCAGTTATAATCTTCAGTCTGTTAAACATATATATCACATTATATGCTAATCCTAAAGTCTATAGCAATTTGATATCTTGTGAAGGACTGTGTTTAACCTTCTGCAGCGAACTTGTACTTCAGGAAGATCAAAGCCTTGTCTAACTTTGACTCTTCAATCTATTCTGATTTTAACCACACCCTCTTAATAAAAACAATTATGTGACAGTTCTTTGAACATTTTTGAGACAATCTTTAAAATAAAAATGGTGTATCTCATGAAATCAATACTAAAGTTTATTTTTTTCAGTAATATCACAGCTACCAGTTAATGAACATATTTATTAACCTTGGTGCACCTTTATATTAAATTTTTCCAATGCCTTTATGCTATGATAGTAGATTATATTACTTACTTCTATACAATAAATTCTCTAGAACAATATATACACAATTAATTGAGTCCAAGTACTTATTTCACCATGATGAAATGCCCTTTTACTGTCCTTCATGTAAGTGTGATATAAATGTCAATTTTCAATTTTGACATCCAAATTTACCTTTCTATTTTTTGAAAACTATTTCTCAAATTTATTGTAATCCCAAGTTAAAGTTGCTGAAGATTTTATTTTTCTATTATTGGTTGATAAACACTTGAAAACTTTAGTGTAATCACTAAATAAAATGTTAATAAGTAAGCAGAGTATTTTAATGAGCAGTCAAAATATTAAAAACATCTATAAAGTATTCTAAAATACCAATCATACAAATGAGAAACAAATCTGATATATATATTTATTGTTAATACCAGTTTTTCATTTCCAATCCCTCTGATTTTTCTCTATCTATAACAACATTTCACAATCCATCATATAGAAGCTGGTTGTATATTTCAGTGAATAAATGGATAATTTCAACATTGCTTCAAATTTTTTTAATCAAATGAGATTAAATGTTTTTGATCATATCAATATACAAATCACATTTTCACTCTGAAAACTTCTTGCATTTGAATAGTAACAAAACTTCAATTCTTAGTGCTTTTTCTTTCTCGCTGTGTCCATAGCATCAGCCAAGAAGTGAACCCGCTAACCCAGGACAACTGCTTGTAAAGCAGCTGTCGCTGATCTGACGACCACTCTAAAATTACTCATTTTGGAAATTATATATTCCATTAAATTTTTGAATACTATTACAGGTTTTTCCCTCTTCTTTATTTTAATAAATTGAAGCATCTTATAAATTCTTTAAATCAGATAAAAGCACAACTTCTTCAAAAATGTATATATTCCTAATAAATTGATAGTTTTTAAAATCATCACTTCTTTAAAAAAAAGTTGTTTACTGAATAACAACTTGGCACTTACAAATTATATTAAATAATTACCCTTTTAAAATATATATATATAATACAAAATAGACTAATATTAACAAAAAAAATTATATTACACTTTAATATATTATTTATACATAATAAAAATGTTAATTATATATCAATATTTATTATTATATTGTAATGGATTGAAAAGATACAATATAATATATAAAAAAAGGATCAATATACCCAAAAGTGATATTTATATATGCTTCAATCAATAAATTAAAAATTAGAAGTTTATTTTAAAAATAAAAGATTTTTAACAATTTTAATAAATAAAAATTATATATACAATTTATATGCATCATCATCATCATCAGCAATTCATCAATCACTGCAGGATGAAGACCTCACCAAATTTAATCCATCTTCTCCGATCTTTAGCTTCTCTTCTCCACAACACCCCTGCCCATTTTCTTATTTCATCCATCCATCTAGCATGTGGTCTTTCTGGGTCTTTTTACAATCTCTTGGAGTCAGTTTAAGAAGCTGTTGTCACACCTATTATCATCTCTTCTAGCAATATCATTAAGCCCAACTCCATTTCAAATCTTTTAATTTTTTTCAATGAAGTCAGTAACACCTGTTTGTTGTCTTACCCATACATTGCGTTTTCGATCTCTTCTTGTTACTCCCAACATACATCTCTCCATACTCCTTTGGGTAAATTCTGAAGTCTCTGTATTGCTCTTCTTGTGCGTGTCCAAGTCTCAGATCCATAAAGTAAGAACCGTGTAAAACACATTTGTTAAAAACCATCCTTTTCAAACACATAGACATATTTCCTTTTAGTATCAAATTATTTCTACCAAAAGCGCTCCAATTAAGTTTAGTTCTATGATTAATTTCCCCCATTATGTTTCCATCTGTATTAATAATCTGGCCAAGGTAATTTGTAACTGTTAACTTCTTCTAATTCTTAAGTAATCAATCTTTATTTTTCATATTTTAAGTTAAAATTGATTAAACATTACTTTAGTCTTTTTTATATGCATAGATAAATATATATGATATGAACTATTAGAAGTTTATTTTAAAAGTAATTTAAACAAGATAATCTTTATAAAAAGGATTTTGTAATTATAAAGTGGAAATGACATTACTTTATAGAAAATGTAATTAAAATTCTTATAAACAGATTGATTAATTAAGGAGATAAGTATTTGATGTAATTTAGTCTGGTAATCCCTTTCAAAGATAAAATTTTGTAAATGTCATGATTGGACAAATAAACTGTGGATTAAAATGAAGTTGAAGAAGAGTTGAATTGCTGATGGATCTGATTTTGCTGATATTTGATACGTTAATATATTTTGATTGATTATTGCTGAAATACTTTGATTATTGAACTATTACTGCGTACTGCTGAATTAGTATTGTTCCTGATTAGTTCTTGATTGTGCCTTCAATATACTTATTCTGCTTGGTGTTGAAAAATACAATTGGTAGAGTAGAAAAGCTGCAATCTGCTTCATTTTTGCCAGCCAGCAGAATGCAGGCTGAAAATCCATAGAGAAGTACTGGACGGAGCTGTCAGCTAATGTAGAAACAGTGTTGTGTCCATTATATGCCTAAACTTCAAGTGTATGTTGCCATGGGGAGAAACCATCCATCAATCAACAAGTAAACTACCATCTGATACTGCCTGATTAAAACTTATCATCACTATAGCTATAGTTAAATAAAGTTCACTAAAAAGGAAAGCATGCCAATGCCTGAAGTCCAAGTTCAAATTCTTAGTGATAAAAGGGTATGGGTATGAACTTTAAAATATATTATTCTATTACTAACATTATATATTTATTTCCATTATACTGAAAATTCTTTATAAAATATTATTATGATTTTGTAATTCTGTTTATAAGCTTCTATGACTTGAGATGCTATTTTGCTTTATTTAATCATATCTGTGATAATTCAGGCAGTATAAATTTAAAAAAATATTTTTATAAAAAGCAGTGGCTTATTATTGCAATCTGGTCATACTTATAAAGACTTAGTATTTAAAAACCAGTCATTTCCACTACTTGCGACCATAAAACAGAACACGAGACAGAATAAATTAAAATTGATTTTTATTATCTTTTAATAGTTTACAGTTTTTAAGAGAAATTATCTTCCAGTTTTGGGGAAGGATAATTTGGGTGTATTGTTATAAGTAAACTGCTATAACTTTATTTTGGACAATCTCTTGTTTAAATATGAGATTCATTTGTATATTCTTTAATTATTCATAAATGATTGTGATACCATTATGATTAGTGATCACTTGCAATGGTGCGGTAGACAGATATTCCTACAATACTATATGCTTTGTTTTTTGTACATGGCTTGGATGATATCGTTTAGGAAATATCGGTCACTCTTATGCTTTGTATCTTTACAATAGTACATAATAGATGAAAATTCCTATCATATAGCAATAGTACATAATAGATGAAAATTCATATCATATAGCATATTACTAGCTCACATGTATCTTTTTAGTCATAAATAAGGTAATGCAGATGTTTGCGCTTACATTTACCAAGTATAACATTAATTAATTACCTGTATTATAATCTGAAAGTATTTATGGTAGTCTGGTTATTTAAATTGTTAATGAATTTAAATTGTCCTCCTCAGATTGTAGGTTTATTAAATCTTAAAACTGTAATAATAAATAATTGTGATTGTTGATCTATGCAGCAAGTTTATCTCTGCTCAGAAACAATTAAGAATGTATTATGCCATACATCATTGACAGGACAGTCAATTTATGCTATTGTGTGCATTGTAAAATTGTATATGTCATAAATAAATTGTAGTGATTCATTATCTTTGCCATTTGTCATTATTTTGCAATCAATAACTTAATTAGAATATGATAGAGAGTGTCGTGTCTAACTGATCTTAGCAGGCTATAAAAAGAAAATTTTGTTTATTCTGTAACATAGAAATGTGAAGATCACATTCAAATTGCCCTTGAATGATTTGCAGGTAAGATGTATAGTTTGAACAGTTACAATACATATATTAGACCACATATTGATGATTTTTTGTTATATATTGATTAGAAAATTAGGCAGTGATTTTTATTATTATCGTTTATTAGAAAATTATTATTATATAGCTAATGTATAATATTAAGATGCAATAATATGTGAAATATAATCAGCATATAATAAATCTAAATAATTACCAAATGGTCAGTATATGTAAATATTAATGCTAAATAAAGTATCTTTTGCTGGTATTAATTATTAGTAGCATATAATTAACATTTCTTATATTGGTCAGCCATTGATAACTGAATTTAAATGTAAAACATGGAAAAATATCATAATATAATTATATCTCAGTGCTACTAAAAAGATTGCACCACATTGGGAAGAATTTGTAACAAAATGAAAATAAATACAAGAAAATACAATAAAGAAGAAAACAAATAATGACAAATAATCATTTGTACATAAATGTAATCAATCCTGCAGTGGATTGATAATGATTGAAGATGATGATGATGACATAAATGTAAAAACATGGTCAGCATATTGCTAAATAAGTCTACATAATTAAGCATAAATCATATTATTATCACAAACATGATCAATCAATTATCACAAAAATGATCAATCAGTTATTGGCCTTTTAGTACCATAAGTGTATTGATCATAAATAAAATGGTATTCCTATATATAAAAAATGGAAGAACTTTAATGATAATTATTAATTTTCTTAACACCATATAGAATTTGTGTAAATACATCAAATTTCTTTATTGACTGGAACTAACAACAAAAGAATTTACTGAATATACAAGAGATAGTATTTGTAAATAAATTCATGATAATAATCTAAAATAACAAATATATCAAGTCTGATTTATTTGCAAATATCGCACAATGTTAAATAGATGAAAGTCAGACAACAAATCTAACATTGTTTAAATTAATGATTATGGTTATATATTGTAACAGGATTTAGGAATGAATTTCAGTCTAAAAAATGGCAATGTACAGTTTATGAATCTATTGCAGATATGTTAAACAAATGACATTAACATTTTCTGCTCATCATCTTTCATTCAGATACATATATCTACAATAATTATACCTATATCATTAATTAGTGTAAATGCTGTTTAAAAGAAAGAAGCTCATTGGATACTTTCCATTTGTTTGTATTGGTACAATTGACTTAAAGGTCCAGTAAGACCCACAACCTCAATACTTCTCTGAGGAATACTCAAAAACCTTGGTTCAAATGTTTATTCTTTATAAGATAACCATCCCATTCAGCATAAAGCATTAGCTTGCAGACACAGTAGGCTTAAACACAATATTGCACAACTTGACTATTAATTTAAATTCCTTATTTAATTTATAAAATGTGATAATGGAACTGAAATCAAAGTCTAAAATGAAATAAATTTATTTCAGGCAGTAATATCAACAAAAAAAATATAAATGTGTCAATACTCTTCCAATTGACTTTACAAGTTTCTAACTAAGACCATCAAACAACATTAATTATTATGGCTTCTAATAATTTCCCCTACTATTCATCTCTCATTGCTACAAACTGAGAGATATTATTTTTCTTTCCCTCCCCCAACATGCCTAATCAATGTTCTCATAATGAGTGTTTCAAAATGAATAAAATGTTTCATAAAAAATATATGTATATTTTATATTTAATTCAAAAGAAATATACAATCAAAATATATAATCCCTTCCAAAAGTAAAGAATAAAACTAAAACTAGCAATACAACATAATGGTAATAATTATAATTAAATAATAATGTATGGATTTATATTTTAATATATATTTCTGATGTCTCATATGTGATATATACATTAATACATTCTTAATGAATTTCTTCATTAATGTAAGTTGACAGATATTTTTCACTAATATTTTATATCCAATTACAGATTTTCAATCAATATTTCCAACTATTTATTAACAATAGGTTTCTTATTTCATATAATTGTCACTTCTTTTTTCTTTTAGGCTGCTCATAAATGATAAACTATATTTTCTTCATTCATCACTTTAGGCTGGTCGGCACTGGTATGTTTTTTTTTTCATTGTCTATCTAGTTTAAAGCTGGCTCATCATTTAGTAGAATTTTGGAGGTAGTTCGCAACTGTCACACACATCTCTTCAAAGAAAATATATCTTCAATTAGTGAGCTTCAATTCATTTCCTTATTAGGACTGGATTTGGTACTGTTCTTACAATACCTCATATTAGGGAAAAAGATGAACAAATGTAGGGAATGAATTAGCCACTCATGCTTAAAGGCATGATCCTATTGCATTTGGTCATTTGTAAATTTTACAATACTGAGAGTCTTATTCTCCGACTGGCAAGCTAACAATGTATTGTTCAGCTATGTTTCCCCTTTCAGTATAAAGACCAGCTCTAAGTTCATATGTTCACTCTGCTAGACAAGCACATCTGATTAATCAATTATCTTTGCTATTTTATAACTTTATATTTTTGGAAAAATGCTTTTCAAAAAATGTTTTTTCTCAATTTTAAATTGTTAACCTCCAAACTTATATTATATCTCTTAATTAATCAATATTTAATTACATCTTTTTTTTTTTTTTAAAAAAAAAAAAAAACAACTTTAAAAAAAGAAGAGAAATATATATGTATTATCTTTAAAAATCTGAATGCATTTTAAAAACAATAGACAGTATTTAATATTAATTTATTAACTTTTTATTTAATATTTAATTTTAGTAACTCAGATTTTTTTTTTTAAAAAATAAAAATAACTTCAATCCTTTTTATTTTTATACAATTAGAATATCTTTTAAATAAAAAGAAATAAAATAACTAAAAGAAAGTGTATTGATACATCCTTATGCAATGACCTTAATTAAATTTATCTTTTTCTACCTCAGTCTGTACACTCTTAGTATTGTCACTTTTAATTTGTAGCTACTTAAAAAGTATTACAATATATAAATAAGTATGTACTCTTATTCTTCTCCTTTACTTTCTTTGCATTTTTTTCATATATTCATATATATTATACATAAAACTTTTCTCATATACACTTCAATGCAAAAATTTTTTAAATAAAACTTCTTGATTTTCCTGACAGTTTCGATTGTCCAGGAGTCTTCATCAGAGCTTCTCAAATTTCCTCTACCTTTTAAAAGGTAGAGGGAAATTTGAAAAACTCTGATAGCTGTCAGGAAAATAAAGAAGTTTTATTTAAAAAATTTTTTGCATTAAAGTGTATTCGAGAAATTATTATAAGCAATATATATATAAATAACTAATAGAATACATGTATATACAGACGAACATTTATATACTTGAAAATATTTCAATTATTACATTTTAATTTCTTTTTAATTGTAAATATTTAATAAATGTAATATTGCTTAAATATAAATGGTAAGTCAACATAAAAAGATTATCTACATGGATACCCATACAAACTTCCATTTAGAAATACAAAATATTTCATTTATTAATTTTTAATTTAATCTATGGTATGAATTATTTTTCACAATAAATAAATAATTCATTTTTGCATTACATTTAAAAATGCAAAAATATTGATGTCAGAATTTAAATTTTCCATTTATTATTTAACAAAAACTTTAGCAAAAAAACTATTTGGATCATCTTTTTTTACCATATATAAACTAATTGAAGTACACTCCTATGAAAACTTGTACAAAAAAATTTAAGAAACTAATGAATTATTTTCTTTACCATTTTTAAGTTTTCTTCTTTTTTTGCAATAACTAATTTATTCATTTGATCTCTATGACAAACTTTAAAATTTTTTCTTCTGTTTCCTTTACCACCTATTAAATTACTTTATTTAAAGATTTTTTTTATTAGTTCTTTTAACACAAGTTAGTGTAAGGAAATTCTTTTTTTAGGACATTCATAGATCTTTTTGAATTCTTTCTAGTATTGGAATTGTTTTAAATAATGTCCATTAGATATACTACTGAGTTTTTCTCTATTATCAGATTTCATTAACATATGCTTCTCTAAGAATAATAGATATCACATATTAGATAGTATGTATACTGTTCTTTTTTTAGCAGGTTTTCTTCATTTGTTTGTTACATAGATAGCTTTATATAAAGATTGTATGTGTAAGATGTTCTGATTAACACATATATAAATGTTGATCACTTTTGATGCAGATTTACTTCAATACTATTTAAACTTCATATAATGACTATTAATTACACATGCAGTGGGCTACAGAACAATACAAAGAGCTCTGGCAATATGTATCTCTGTGCCACTCCAAACTTTGAACAATATGGAGTCCTGTTAGCAATTGGTCTCTTTTAACTATAAGTTTTTGAGTTGTCAAGTATTTATAGCCACATACTAGCAGGATTCCCTAAGTACTTTCTTTGTTAATTAAGTAAAAACAGAGATTATAACTATAGTATAGTGTTGTTTTTCATTATCTTACATTTTTTTAAATAACATTTCTTATTTTTTTAATTAAAAGACAAAATAATTTCTTAATTATTATTTTTTTCTTAATCTCCTTTTAAGTTTAAAATATTTTGAAATTAACTTTTATAATTGCATTTCCATTAAACAACATCTTTATTTTTATAAAAGTGCTTTTCCTTTTTTGTTACAGTAATAATTTAGATTTTTTTTGCCAGAATCAAAATCCATTCATATCAGAAATCTTTTTATTTAATCTTAAATAATTTACATCAATTTCTTTTTTTACAAATTATATATTTAAAAAGTTCAGTGAATAATAAAATATTATTTTTACTTAAATAATCTTTTTGTATACAGTTTCCTCTATTAAATAATGTTTTTAAGATTAATATAATTTATGTTCTTTGTTACTTTTACAATGCTTTTACAAGCCGCTATTGATGATTTCAATTGCTTTAGCAATTTTCTTCAGAATAATAACAATTACAATACAACTACACATGAATACAAATATACTTGAACATATAATTTTATATTATATATATATATTCTATCTTATAAGCATTATTTATATACCCTCATATATCTTTCTCTATATAATTATTATATTTATATATATTATACATTTTAACCTTTTTTACTCTATATTTATTAATCAATACTTCTTATAATCACATAAATATATTTTTATTTCATTTATTTTTTATTTTATTCTTATTAATTTTTTAAATATTTAACTCTAACATTATATATTCATATATTTATATTTTACATTATTATTATTCATTATATTAACATTCTATATGTATAATTTTCTTTAACCTATAATATTATGTTTAAATCCCCCCCTCAAATATTAGAATAGCTAGCATCAACATAAAAAAGATTCACACTAAGATTTATATATGGTAACAAAACAAATTCACGATATTTTAAAACTCTCCAGAATTGTTTTTCAAATTTTAAAATTATATAGAGCTGCTTTATGTATTAGAACAGTATGTCTAAATCTAAATAAGATGATCAGAAGAATATGTCATTAAAAGTCATTATCTCATCATTCAAAAGGGGATCAAAATACTTCCTACATCTGTTAAAAATATCATTACTATTAAATAAAAGATTATCATCTCCCGATTTAATAAGATTCTACAGAACTGTAGTTGATTGGGATATGATACAAGGTCACTACAATGCTGTCTAAATTTATTTCAATTATTTTGGATTTACTGAAATTTATTTTATCAATGAGCAGGCAATATTCACTCATTCATTGCAAATAGAAGACATCAGACATTTTTATTTATTTTTTTTGGTGATGGAGGAGAGGGGTGCCATACATTTATTTTGCTAAAAGTGTCAAAAAGTTCACTATAATTTTGAAATTATATTACTTATCATATTATATAATCTTGCAATGCATTAAAAAAATCAAAGTGTGACACAACTGACAATTCAATTATACCATTGTTGGAGTTTTAATCCAATAATCAATTATTTGTATTTTTTTGTCAACTGTTGAATTTCCTTGCTTTAAATCTCTATACTGCTCACGAAGCTAAACATTTATTTATTTTTTCTCATGTGTCATAGCATCAGCTGGGAAACGAACCCGCTAACCTGTGACAATTACTTGTAAAGCAGCCATCGCTGACCTCTCGACCACCAATGCTTGACTAAACATTTATTTCATTATATTCTTCTTAGCAGAAAAATACTATATGCATTAAGACATTTATAGTCATAATCAAAAACCCAATTAGGATTTCTTTTTAGTGAATTCAAGAACAATTTATTGGTATCCACATCATACTCCTTTCATGAATTCCATGCCTCAGTAGCAAGATAAGATTAAAATTTGAAGTTTAGTGTTTAATAGCTATTGAATTTATCATGAGTAACATTTTCTTCTAAAAGAAACATCAAATTTTCTTCCAGTATGTTAGGGAGTTAATTAATTTTTTAAAATTCAGTCAACATTTTAATATTGGAGTATTCTCATGCAAGATGTGTCTAACAATCTGCACCTATATATGTTTGTATAAAATTAATTTCTTTTATATTTTTGATTTTTTAACATGCTAATGTTTTGAATTTGAATACATCCAAATTTTTATAATTCAATAACAATGGACCATTTGAGTTCATAAGAATACCATTACTTCTACAGCTTAGACCATAATTCACACCTACCAACAGTACATGCATTCAAATTTCCTCCAAAATTTAGTCTTTTATCAGTGCTGAATCAATACTATCTCTTTATCCGTACTTTCTTAAATTAATATTGAAGCATAGACACTGATAAAATTGATACAGACAACATTATGCAAATCAATTTTAAAATTATTAGACTTTCACTGATGAATTTAAAAATTCAAATAATAATAAAATATCAAATTAAATTTCACAATGAATCTAACATGATTCATTCTCCTTCCATGTACAATCTTCTTTCTGGGAAATAAATTCTACAATGGGTATCTATATCAATCTTAAATATTGACAGCTCTTTTTTAATCTTCTAGGTTCAAGTCTACATATCTATAGTTAAGAAAATATATAAATATCTACCTTTATTTATATGATGAGCATGCCAATAGCTTTTAATAAGTTTTTCAGAACATCCCTAACCCCAGACTGTTTTTTAGCTCTGACTTTCATCAGTGAGGTGGTGCTAAGATATTCAAGTAATAGATTTTAAGTCAGTGATATATGATTTGATTTTCCTGCAATCTTACCTTTATTACTGCCATTGGCAATATTGATTTTACAATTGCTTCTATCACTTAAATGACTGATCTGCCAAGTATTTTGAGGCAGACCATTATTAGATCATCTTTTGTAATTTCTTTACAATTATGGAAGGAGAATATTGAATAAGCTGCACACATATAAAATTATAAAATTCCTACCCATTTTTAGTTACAAAATAATTAATTATTTAATATACCATCTCATGTAAGTTCATGATTAAGGACTTTAATCTGGAAAATATGTTCCTTTGCATACTTACATAGTAATGTAATGTAAATAATACCTATTGAGGGAGTTGTTGTAAGGTAATTGGTCATGTGATTGTGTAAAATAAAAACATCTTGAAAAGATTCCATTAAGGAATGAAAGTCAGATTGATGTATTAAATACTTTTATTTATTTATAGTGAGTTGTTTATTTCAATTTTGTTGTAAATTGATTTATTTTTAATTTTTATATAGAAGACAATATTATGGACAAATTTTAAATATTGAAATTTCATCATTTAAGTACTTACATTCTCATATATATTTGCACTTTACAAAAAGTTTGTATTGCTGTTAATTAAAGAATAGTGACATGATTGCAAAAACACATAATCCATAGTCATAATTATTGCACAATTAATACAATAATTTATATAACAATTGAATTATCATTCACAGATTATTTAATATTTTACTAAGTGAGAAATATTTCAAGAAAAATAAAGTGAAATAATTTTCTGAAATGTTAACTTCTTACAAATTAATTAATGCACTTTGATGATATTTACACAAATTAAATTCAAAAATAAATTGAAGGGAAAAAATCAATTGCCAAATATAGACGGTATTTTATTAGGATATTATTTTAAGTGAGGGAAACAATTTAATCTAATGGCAACCAATGAAGAAATATACCTTCAACTTACAAA
Organism: Epiperipatus broadwayi; assembly: GCA_028023455.1. Taxonomy (NCBI): domain Eukaryota; kingdom Metazoa; phylum Onychophora; class Udeonychophora; order Euonychophora; family Peripatidae; genus Epiperipatus; species Epiperipatus broadwayi. The sequence goes on from JAQFVV010017640.1 coordinate 16,686, forward strand.
ACTTTAGAATAAAATTAATAATCAATTACATAATATACATGATCAACTGGAAATTAACTTTAAGAAAGAAACTTAAAAGAACAGAATTATAAATAAAAAGATTTTCAGTTATTATTACCAATTTTGGAACATCCATTTGCATAAGGTAAATATACTCATTTAATCTTATATCACTCATCCATTTGTATAAATACTTTATATGTTTATATGTTATGCTTTTTAAATAATAGCTACAGGGTATAAAAGCAATAAAAATATGTCTTTTCCAGGTTGATCAACTATAAATTGGAAGGAATTTGTATTTTTCATCCTTGTTTCATTCTCTAAGAATAATAATTATACTCATTTATTAACCACTAACATATGGTATCTTTCTTGACTGGGTTTGCCATAAGTAGATTACATGAAAAAAAAAAAATCCTAAGCTCACTTAGATATCCTCAATTATCTTAGAAATATTCCACATTTACCAGGATTCAATTTCCAAATCATAGTAATGGCAAATAAATATTATTAGTTACTGCAGTATAAGATACTGCCCAAATAAATACATTAATACATTCCAAATTATACATATTCAAAATCATATGCACTATTTTTTAAACAGAAGGTAATCAAGCCTTAACACATGCACTATCTACTATATTAAATCAATGTTATTTTTGCTGAATATGAAGAAACTCCAATCTCAAGACACAAGATAGAGACTTTGAAAAGGTAAGAATGGATATCTTATCTTTGTACCTAATTTTTCTTATATAGGCCAATCATAAATATCTTGAAATCAGAGTGTGAAGACAGTATATTATTCCCCCTTTACTTTCTTCTTCTTCATTATATGTATTAACACTTGCAAACATTTAATATTTATTAGACTTCACATTATAATCCAAAATGAGTTATATATAAGAGAGTTTAAGTACAGAGATAAGATAGCCATTCTTATCTTTTCAAAACTCTCTATCTTGTGCCTTGGATCGAGAGTTCCCTCATATTCAACCAAAACAATATTGATTTAATATAGCAGTGCAGCACACCTTCTGTTTAAAATACAGTTAAAAACTGCACTAGCAAATCTCTTAGTAGATTACATATATACTTTTATATATGAATTTATACATGTATAATGATGCATATGATTGTTATATTTTATAAATGAATTTTTGCTAGTTATATATATATATTAAAAAATAAAGTTTCAATCACTATTTTTTAAAAAATCATTTATTCCTTCCTGAATTTAAAAAAAAAATCAATATTTGGAAAAATAAAACATCAAAAACTCTTCTTCCCAATTCTTCAATTATTTATTGCGGTCTTTTCAAAGGTATAAACAAATACAAAGCTTTAGCACAAATTTACTATATGTCTGAAAAAAATGAAAAAAACATGCTAAAAAATTACAAATAATATAACAAAAGGTTTTTTTTTTTGTTTTGTTACGTGATTATATTGATAAAATAAAAAAAATTTACTCTTCTTCTAATCACATTCTTGAAAGCAAATAAAAAATTTCAAAATTTTTTATTTATTTTCTCATAATTTTTTAAAATCTTTTAATCTTCTTACAAACTTTTTAATCAATTAAAAAATATATTTTCTATATCAATAAAAATTTATAATTATTTTTCAAAAGAATTTTAATTATATGTTTGTAATAAAAAAAATTTAGACTTAATCATTAAATTTTTGAAAAATTTAGAAACTTTTGTAAACTTAGACACCTAATTTATTTATATAGAAAATGGTATATTTTTGTTTGTTCTTAAATGATTTAGAAAATTTTTAAATAGTCATAAAATTTAAAAAATAGTTTTTTTTTTTTTTTTTTGGGTGGAAAGATATATGTTGAAACTGTGAACTATGTTATATATTTTTTTCCAAACCCCTTTACATACAATGTTAGCTTACATTTTGTTGATAAGCTTTGATTATAATACAATAAGTAGTTTATTGTATTGTAAGTATGCATATGTATATAAGTTTTTAAACTTCGTGTGTATATAAATTAATATACACAAAAAATTTTAAAACATGACACTTTTAATAATAAATTGAAAAGCACATTTAAGACATATATTTATAGCATTTTCTATGTGTTTAATCATTCACAATTGTTTCATCACAATTATCTAACTATTCTGTCTTTTTTTTTTTCTTCAATAATTTTTTAAAATTCTAATGAAAATGTAGCAGCCATTTTGTTATTGGAAGATGCAGCTTCACGGGTTACTTTAATATGTTTAGGATAGTAATGGTTTCAGAATCTATAGCTAACCTCTATTTGTGGTGAATAGCTTAGAATTGTGTGATCCAGATTTTTAGCTAAATTCTTCATAACATCACATGACCACCATTTCATATGTTTATACTTGCCATTTATCAAGATCGGAACTCTCCATACCATAGTGCTACCAAGTGCAATCCTGCATCCATTGATTATGAAAGTTTGCACTTGGTGGCATTACTGTATGGAGAGTTTACTATTCTTATTAAATTCTTCATAGATACTTAAGGCTTTTTGATACAACACATGATCATCAACTGAAATGTTTTTAGGATTAATATGATTTTAGTCATAGATTTAAGGCTTTTTTCTGTTTTAACCAAAAAATTATCCATTATTTTAGTTGCAATTTTATTAGTTCAAAGCCACATCAATCTTCTGGTCTTTTTTATATTTCTCTGATTTGGTGACTCATTCTTTTGAAATATATACTAAATTTCAGAAAATGATTTATTTTTTCTTTTTAAATCAATACTCCCCTTTATTTAATGGAAGTACTTTTTATGGCTTTCTTTTGATTTATTGTTTACATTTTACTAAAGATATGCTAATATATACAGTATATAAAACTTCCTGAAAAGCACATGTTAATGAATTCTACCTAAATCATAAAGAAATCATGATTTAAAAAATTTACATTTGAGATGTAAGATAATTAGTATATTTAGTAAGAAAAAATGGCCGCCACATTTGTAAAATTTAATAAGTTTATGACTTTCAATGCTTTTGTTAGTTTGTTTTTGCATTTTATTTGTTTACTTACATTTTTTTAAATAGCATATATGTATAATTCATAACTTCATTGTAGTAATTTTGGAAAAAAAAAAAAAAAAATTTGCTTTCAAATGTAAACTAAAAAAATGGTAAGATAATGTATTTTTTATTTTTAGAAAACTTTTTAGTTAGTGATTGTACTTTTTGATATGCAGGTAATATATAAAATCTAAGTCACCCCCCCCCTCATTACCTTTTTAAAGACAATACTATTGTTTCCTCTAACCATTTATACTAGTTTAAACACTTGAAAAATGCCATAAATAGTTAAAACATTGGACACTTTTAGATGTTTTAATTTTCTATATATATATATTTGATTCAGTAAGCAATAAATGCTTTTTAAAAAAAATTTAAAGGTTTTTGGAACCTTATTTTTTAATTATATTGAACTGAATCAAGTTTAATAAGAAAATGTATGTAACAAGATTTTTTGTATCTAAAATTTAAAGATTTGTGTATTTTATGATTACAACTAAGCTTACTATGTTGACTTTAAAATAATAAGGCTCTGCATTTAATTTTGCAAATGTAAACATTAAAAAAATGGACTTTGGAGTTAAATCACTCATAAAAGATTAAACAAATTAGTACTAATAGTTCTAAATGAGATTTAAAAACTTTTGAAGTTTGATAGATTATATTTGCCTACTATAAAAAATCAGTAATATATTTCAAATGACGTTGATTCTAATTTGATATAATCATACTAGACCGCATTTAAATAATCTATATTATTGTACAAAATAGTAGAAACAAAATCAGACATCTTGTATTTTAATATTTATTTTCGGGGTAAAAAATAATAGTGCTGAAATAATTTTAAAAAAAAAGATGTTATGGAAAATTTAATCTTTCTTCATCTACTAAATATTAATCATCCTTTTTATTTTCCTTCCTCTAAGAATCTTTGGTAAGCAGATTATTTCTTTTAACGTATAGCCTTTTAACGTCTATCTTCTATTTATTTTATTTGCCTTGTTGACTTCTTTATTTTATTTTTTAATGCTTATTATTAATTTGTACATTTTAGCAACAGTGCTATGTGAGGATGTTGGCAATAGAGGATAATATTCGTATCAATGGGAAATACTATTTTAAAGTGCGCGAAAGCAATCATAACCCACACCTAAGGATAGTATTTTTAAAAAAAATAAGTCAGAATGTCTTTCATATGATGACAGGGGGGAAATTGATTTCTTAATAAAAATAATTAAAGAATTACTCTTTATTATAGTTGTATAGTAAAAAAATATTACAAACGCCGAAATTTCTATCACACATTATTACATTAGTATTACCTAAATATAATAATCTTTACCTTAATCTAACTTCAGCAAGAAGAAAATTATTTTTAAAAGTTTGCAATAACAGAATTACTTGCATTTTAACTATTTCCTATTATACATATTTAAAGATAAGTAAATACTTTATAAATTTCTTAAACTTAATGCAGAGAATATTGATTTACTTTAACTAACACACGTTAAGTTTGTGCTTTGACTTTTTCACATAAAACACGTGGGTACACGAAAGTATAAATTAATTATTTAATATTGTTAATATAAGGAAAGTAAAATAATAAGACTTAAAAACAAATAGTAAATTAAAAAAATAAATAGTTTCTAAAAATTATTTTTATAAATAAAAGTTAATTTAATTAGTTATACATTCTTACCGGAGAAGCAAAAGAGTGATTAAGATATTAGCTTTATTAGATGGCGCTTAATCACATCATATCCCAAAGCTTAATATAAAAAAAAAACAGAAAGAGAAGCACGCTTGCGTTCTAAAATGATATTCTCTGTTTTAGTTTTTTTTTCTACATAAAAATGATAACCTTGCTTTATGATTTAGTGCGTTTCATTATTGCAATTGCTTTCTATGAAATAATAATTCCAAGTAAACGTTATTAATGAATTATTATTTAGTGAGTTCCGTCATGTAATGTTGTCCCAACTTTTAAATTAAAAAATGTTAAGTACAAATATTGTAATATTTAAGCTTTTCCATTGATAAAATATAATGATCA
>JAQFVV010017641.1:0-21643 GCA_028023455.1 Epiperipatus broadwayi
ATTTTTTACTGATTTTGTCATATTTAGGTAAAATTAGCTAAATTATACTGAACTGCAATGTTAAAGTATTCAAATTCATCAATTTTTAAAAATTTGTAACCAGGCTGTATTTCCAAGCTTAAAACGCGCTATGAACATGCTGGTATACAGTAATATATTTTTAATGAATTTTTTCACTGATTTTGTCATATTTCGGTAAAATTAGCTAAATTATACTGAACTGCAATGTTAAAGTATTCAAATTCATCAATTTTTAAAAATTTGTAATTTGGCTGTATTTCCAAGCTTAAAACGCGCTATGAACATGCTGGTATACAGTAATATATTTTTAATGAATTTTTTCACTGATTTTGTCATATTTCGGTAGAATTAGCTAAATTATACTGAACTGCAATGTTAAAGTATTCAAATTCATCAATTTTTAGGAATGTGTAATTTGGCTGTATTTCCAAGCTTAAAACCCGCTAAGACCATGCTGGTGTACAGTACTATATTTTGAATGAATTTTTTTACTGGTTTTGTCATATTTAGGTAAAATTAGCTAAATTATACTGAACTGCAATGTTAAAGTATTCAAATTCATCAATTTTTAAAAATTTGTAACCAGGCTGTATTTCCAAGCTTAAAACGCGCTATGAACATGGTGGTATACAGTAATATATTTTTAATGAATTTTTTCACTGATTTTGTCATATTTCGGTAGAATTAGCTAAATTATACTGAACTGCAATGTTAAAGTATTCAAATTCATCAATTTTTAGGAATGTGTAATTTGGCTGTATTTCCAAGCTTAAAACCCGCTAAGACCATGCTGGTGTACAGTACTATATTTTGAATGAATTTTTTTACTGGTTTTGTCATATTTAGGTAAAATTAGCTAAATTATACTGAACTGCAATGTTAAAGTATTCAAATTCATCAATTTTTAAAAATTTGTAACCAGGCTTCATTTCCAAGCTTAAAACGCGCTATGAACATGCTGGTATACAGTAATATATTTTTAATGAATTTTTTCACTGATTTTGTCATATTTCGGTAAAATTAGCTAAATTATACTGAACTGCAATGTTAAAGTATTCAAATTCATCAATTTTTAAAAATTTGTAACCTGGCTGTATTTCCAAGCTTAAAACGCGCTATGAACATGCTGGTGTACAGTACTATATTTTGAATGAATTTTTTTACTGGTTTTGTCATATTTAGGTAAATTTAGCTAAATTATACTGAACTGCAATGTTAAATTCATTAAAAATATATTACTGTATACCAGCATGTTCATAGCGGGTTTTAAGCTTGGAAATACAGCCTGGTTACAAATTTTTAAAAATTGATGAATTTGAATACTTTAACATTGCAGTTCAGTATAATTTAGCTAATTCTACCGAAATATGACAAAATCAGTGAAAAAATTCATTAAAAATATATTACTGTATACCAGCATGTTCATAGCGCGTTTTAAGCTTGGAAATACAGCCTGGTTACAAATTTTTAAAAATTGATGAATTTGAATACTTTAACATTGCAGTTCAGTATAATTTAGCTAATTCTACCGAAATATGACAAAATCAGTGAAAAAATTCATTAAAAATATATTACTGTATACCAGCATGTTCATAGCGCGTTTTAAGCTTGGAAATGAAGCCTGGTTACAAATTTTTAAAAATTGATGAATTTGAATACTTTAACATTGCAGTTCAGTATAATTTAGCTAATTTTACCTAAATATGACAAAACCAGTAAAAAAATTCATTCAAAATATAGTACTGTACACCAGCATGTTCTTAGCGGGTTTTAAGCTTGGAAATACAGCCAAATTACACATTCCTAAAAATTGATGAATTTGAATACTTTAACATTGCAGTTCAGTATAATTTAGCTAATTCTACCGAAATATGACAAAATCAGTGAAAAAATTCATTAAAAATATATTACTGTATACCAGCATGTTCATAGCGCGTTTTAAGCTTGGAAATGAAGCCTGGTTACAAATTTTTAAAAATTGATGAATTTGAATACTTTAACATTGCAGTTCAGTATAATTTAGCTAATTCTACCGAAATATGACAAAATCAGTGAAAAAATTCATTAAAAATATATTACTGTATACCAGCATGTTCATAGCGCGTTTTAAGCTTGGAAATACAGCCTGGTTACAAATTTTTAAAAATTGATGAATTTGAATACTTTAACATTGCAGTTCAGTATAATTTAGCTAATTTTACCTAAATATGACAAAACCAGTAAAAAAATTCATTCAAAATATAGTACTGTACACCAGCATGTTCTTAGCGGGTTTTAAGCTTGGAAATACAGCCAAGTTACACATTCCTAAAAATTGATGAATTTGAATACTTTAACATTGCAGTTCAGTATAATTTAGCTAATTCTACCGAAATATGACAAAATCAGTGAAAAAATTCATTAAAAATATATTACTGTATACCAGCATGTTCATAGCGCGTTTTAAGCTTGGAAATACAGCCTGGTTACAAATTTTTAAAAATTGATGAATTTGAATACTTTAACATTGCAGTTCAGTATAATTTAGCTAATTTTACCTAAATATGACAAAACCAGTAAAAAAATTCATTCAAAATATAGTACTGTACACCAGCATGTTCTTAGCGGGTTTTAAGCTTGGAAATACAGCCAAGTTACACATTCCTAAAAATTGATGAATTTGAATACTTTAACATTGCAGTTCAGTATAATTTAGCTAATTCTACCGAAATATGACAAAATCAGTGAAAAAATTCATTAAAAATATATTACTGTATACCAGCATGTTCATAGCGCGTTTTAAGCTTGGAAATGAAGCCTGGTTACAAATTTTTAAAAATTGATGAATTTGAATACTTTAACATTGCAGTTCAGTATAATTTAGCTAATTCTACCTAAATATGACAAAACCAGTAAAAAAATTCATTCAAAATATAGTACTGTACACCAGCATGTTCTTAGCGGGTTTTAAGCTTGGAAATACAGCCAAGTTACACATTCCTAAAAATTGATGAATTTGAATACTTTAACATTGCAGTTCAGTATAATTTAGCTAATTTTACCGAAATATGACAAAATCAGTGAAAAAATTCATTAAAAATATATTACTGTATACCAGCATGTTCATAGCGCGTTTTAAGCTTGGAAATGAAGCCTGGTTACAAATTTTTAAAAATTGATGAATTTGAATACTTTAACATTGCAGTTCAGTATAATTTAGCTAATTTTACCTAAATATGACAAAATCAGTGAAAAAATTCATTAAAAATATATTACTGTATACCAGCATGTTCATAGCGCGTTTTAAGCTTGGAAATACAGCCAGGTTACAAATTCCTAAAAATTGATGAATTTGAATACTTTAACATTGCAGTTCAGTATAATTTAGCTAATTCTACCGAAATATGACAAAATCAGTGAAAAAATTCATTAAAAATATATTACTGTATACCAGCATGTTCATAGCGCGTTTTAAGCTTGGAAATGAAGCCTGGTTACAAATTTTTAAAAATTGATGAATTTGAATACTTTAACATTGCAGTTCAGTATAATTTAGCTAATTTTACCTAAATATGACAAAACCAGTAAAAAAATTCATTCAAAATATAGTACTGTACACCAGCATGTTCTTAGCGGGTTTTAAGCTTGGAAATACAGCCAAATTACACATTCCTAAAAATTGATGAATTTGAATACTTTAACATTGCAGTTCAGTATAATTTAGCTAATTGTTTCAATAAATTTTATTTAACAAATGATAATTGTACAAGGATTTGTTTAAAAGGTTATATTACATTGGATTATTGTTCATTATGTTTAATATTTAAACTTTTAATGAGTTGAGCAGCGGATTAAGAGTTTCTTTTCAGTTGTTAGTCTAAGTGAATTGCAGAGTTTATCCACAGGAAAAAGGAAAAAAAAAACAATTGATGACTGGTTATGCAGGAAGTTTATGAGATGGCTTATTTTTATGTTGGTGGAAGTTCAAACAGTCTCCATGTCTCAGTGTAGGCTGAACATGTTGACAGGACTTTATCACGTTTCTTGATCTTATTGATGATGTTGGTGAATATTTGTAGTGGATTGAGATGTGTCCCTTCAAAGCATAGCTTACAACGAACAAGCCAGATAGAGAAACACAGGAAAACAGAAAGCCTGATCCATGAGAAAATCTTGGTGGCAAGGCAGCATTTGATAGAAGTTGCCATTTTATAATTGATTTTTGATTTAGTATGGATCAGTTGTCTGATGCCATTCAGGGTGGGACAGCTGCTCATAATGTGTTCAAAAGTCTCAATTTCACGCAAGCATAGTTGGCATTGAGGGTCTATGATGTTAAATCCCCTTTTATTTACCAAGAAGGATTTAGTGGGCATGGCATCTAAGTTTATTTTTATTATGAAGTCGAGGTATTTTGCCTCAAGACTCCAATATTTAAACTGTGTTATAATTTTTTTATTTGAAATACATAGGTGAGAAAGAGGAGAATAAGGATGTGGGTGTTGCAGCTTGTACGCATCCCAGTATTTAATTTTTGATGAGAATGCACTTTCAGGATCGTTGTAGAAAGTTTGACTATGACGGGTTAACAAAGAAATCCAATCTTGTTTGTGAGGGGGAGGGCGGTCAGTAGGGTTGATAGGAATGAAAACTTGGAAGTTGCTCAGAACATCTTGAAGTTTGAATAAAAGGTTATGTGTCTTCTGGAGGATGAGGATATTGGGGGAGTGAAGTGACAGTCCATTTAGCCAACGAGGACGACGCATCCCTTCAAGACTAATGGCAACAGTTTTCCTGCCCCAAAACAACCGAGAACAAAGTGAATTAATTTTCTTGATGAAGGTTTGGGTCAGCTTAACTATAGGGAGGTAATAAGAGATTTTGGGGAAAAGGATCATATTTAGTAATGCCACTTTTCCATGTAGAGATAAGTAAACTTTTGCAAGTGATGAGGTTAATTTGTCTGCAGATTTTAAAATTCCATTTTGTATGTGTGTGGTGATGGAAGATGGAGGTTTGTAAAAAGGTATGCCAAGGAAGTTCTGCGGTTGTCCTAGATAGCTAGTCAAAATCCTTTTGCCAGTGGCAATCTGCCATGCAGTGGATTTGGCCAGGTTAACTGTTAGCTTGAAATGCTTTGTGTAATTGTCAAGAATTTGATTAAGTAGACCAAGATATCGTTGAGATGGGAGAACCACAAAGATATCATCCATATAGGCAAAGACTCCCATCTCCTTCTTAACTCTGGGGATATATACTCCAGGTATTTGTTTTTGAATGTTGATTAGAAGGGGGTTAATATAGGCAATGAATAAAATTGCACTAAGTGGAGATCCTTGTGGTATGGAAAGAGTGGGTTTGAAGAAGTCTGAAGTTTTCCCATCCAGTGATATTAAGATTTGCCGGTTTTGAAGAAGATTGAAAATGATTTGTATGAACGGTTTGGGAACGGCATATTCTGCCAAGGTTTGGAGCAAAATGTCAATCCTAACTGAATCAAAGGCTGAAGCAATATCCAGTTGGATGGCAATTGGCTTGGATTTTCTGTTGACTCTGATGAAGTCGACAAGAATCTTTACTTGGGCCATGGCAAGGGTAGTCGATGAGCCTTTTTTGGCAAATTGGGCTGTAGAGATGTTTTGGAGTATGAAGTCTTGGATGTTGTCCTTAATTGTGGACTCAATGATCTTAATCATCAGGGGGATCATTGAGATTGGCCGGAGGCTGGCTAGTTCTGATGGTGGTTTATTCTTTTTAAGAAATGGAACCATTGCAATAGGATAGAGGTTGGGAATAATTTTGTTTCCATCTGCAAGATGGTCAATCATTTTAAGAATAATTGGAATTGAAAAATGACTGAGGTGTGCTATGATGAAGCGAGGTATGCCATGTAGCCCGGGATGAATTCTATCAGAAAAGGAAGCGAGTTTAGTGACCAGCATAGACTGTGTTATATTATGTTTGTCTGGGACCTGATCATCTTTCCAAATGGAAAAGGTGGATTCGGGTACTGTTTGTAGGGTTTGTTGGAAGTGAGATTTGATGACGTCAAGCATATGTTGACCAATCCAAGATTTGCCATTTGTTGTAATCATAGAGGGTGTCTCTTTATTGTTGGTTGCTCCAAGGGCCCAGCGGATATATCCTCGTGTCCATGAGTGTTGTGATTCAAGGTAAAGGTTTGCTCTTTTGATGGATAGATATTCTGCTATTTTTTTCTGTTGCGTCTTATATTGAAGTTTTAAGGTTATTATTTCTTTTATGTTTTCAGTATTGCTCGGAATTTCTATTAGCTTATTGGATATATTTTGTAGGTCATTTAGTAATTTCAGTGGACCTTTCAGTCTTCTAGTGTAGTTGCTGATAAGTGATTGCATGATTTCAATGAATGCAAACCATGCAACTTCTGTAGTATTAGATAGAATATCTATTTTTTTGAAATATATGTATGCTTCTGAGATGATGGCTTCAGTGGCTGTTGTGCGGGTTAGCATACGGATTGTGTGATGGCCAGACTCACCAGTGTATAATGTTTTGTCAGGCAGTAGGCTTATAATCTGAGCAAGGTGATCAGAATATGTAACTGGTTGTAGTTTGGCTTCAATTTGGAAATGAATTTCCGGAGAATAATAAAATAGGTCGATGAGACTTTTGTTGTGTTGTGTGTAAAAGGAAAATGAGTCTGGAGGCAGAAAACCCTCTCCACACATAAGGGTCTTGTTAATAAGGTGTAGGTATTTATTGTTAAAATGTGAATAGCTGGTGTTGAAGTCACCCATCAGCAGCATTGGCGATGAGTTGGAACGCATTATTATGTTAATAATGTGGAATATGACAAAATCAGTGAAAAAATTTATTAAAAATATATTACTGTCTTCCAGCATGTTCATAGCGCGTTTTAAGCTTGGAAATGAAGCCTGGTTACAAATTTTTAAAAATTGATGAATTTGAATACTTTAACATTGCAGTTCAGTATAATTTAGCTAATTTTACCTAAATATGACAAAACCAGTAAAAAAATTCATTCAAAATATAGTACTGTACACCAGCATGGTCTTAGCGGGTTTTAAGCTTGGAAATACAGCCAAATTACACATTCCTAAAAATTGATGAATTTGAATACTTTAACATTGCAGTTCAGTATAATTTAGCTAATTTTACCGAAATATGACAAAATCAGTGAAAAAATTCATTAAAAATATATTACTGTATACCAGCATGTTCATAGCGCGTTTTAAGCTTGGAAATACAGCCTGGTTACAAATTTATAAAAATTGATGAATTTGAATACTTTAACATTGCAGTTCAGTATAATTTAGCTAATTCTACCGAAATATGACAAAATCAGTGAAAAAATTTATTAAAAATATATTACTGTATACCAGCATGTTCATAGCGCGTTTTAAGCTTGGAAATGAAGCCTGGTTACAAATTTTTAAAAATTGATGAATTTGAATACTTTAACATTGCAGTTCAGTATAATTTAGCTAATTTTACCTAAATATGACAAAACCAGTAAAAAAATTCATTCAAAATATAGTACTGTACACCAGCATGGTCTTAGCGGGTTTTAAGCTTGGAAATACAGCCAAATTACACATTCCTAAAAATTGATGAATTTGAATACTTTAACATTGCAGTTCAGTATAATTTAGCTAATTCTACCGAAATATGACAAAATCAGTGAAAAAATTCATTAAAAATATATTACTGTATACCAGCATGTTCATAGCGCGTTTTAAGCTTGGAAATGAAGCCTGGTTACAAATTTTTAAAAATTGATGAATTTGAATACTTTAACATTGCAGTTCAGTATAATTTAGCTAATTCTACCTAAATATGACAAAATCAGTGAAAAAATTCATTAAAAATATATTACTGTATACCAGCATGTTCATAGCGCGTTTTAAGCTTGGAAATGAAGCCTGGTTACAAATTTTTAAAAATTGATGAATTTGAATACTTTAACATTGCAGTTCAGTATAATTTAGCTAATTCTACCGAAATATGACAAAATCAGTGAAAAAATTCATTAAAAATATATTACTGTATACCAGCATGTTCATAGCGCGTTTTAAGCTTGGAAATACAGCCTGGTTACAAATTTTTAAAAATTGATGAATTTGAATACTTTAACATTGCAGTTCAGTATAATTTAGCTAATTCTACCGAAATATGACAAAATCAGTAAAAAAATTCATTAAAAATATATTACTGTATACCAGCATGTTCATAGCGCGTTTTAAGCTTGGAAATGAAGCCTGGTTACAAATTTTTAAAAATTGATGAATTTGAATACTTTAACATTGCAGTTCAGTATAATTTAGCTAATTTTACCTAAATATGACAAAACCAGTAAAAAAATTCATTCAAAATATAGTACTGTACACCAGCATGTTCATAGCGGGTTTTAAGCTTGGAAATACAGCCAAATTACACATTCCTAAAAATTGATGAATTTGAATACTTTAACATTGCAGTTCAGTATAATTTAGCTAATTCTACCGAAATATGACAAAATCAGTGAAAAAATTCATTAAAAATATATTACTGTATACCAGCATGTTCATAGCGCGTTTTAAGCTTGGAAATGAAGCCTGGTTACAAATTTTTAAAAATTGATGAATTTGAATACTTTAACATTGCAGTTCAGTATAATTTAGCTAATTTTACCTAAATATGACAAAACCAGTAAAAAAATTCATTCAAAATATAGTACTGTACACCAGCATGGTCTTAGCGGGTTTTAAGCTTGGAAATACAGCCAAATTACACATTCCTAAAAATTGATGAATTTGAATACTTTAACATTGCAGTTCAGTATAATTTAGCTAATTTTACCGAAATATGACAAAATCAGTGAAAAAATTCATTAAAAATATATTACTGTATACCAGCATGTTCATAGCGCGTTTTAAGCTTGGAAATACAGCCTGGTTACAAATTTTTAAAAATTGATGAATTTGAATACTTTAACATTGCAGTTCAGTATAATTTAGCTAATTCTACCGAAATATGACAAAATCAGTGAAAAAATTCATTAAAAATATATTACTGTATACCAGCATGTTCATAGCGCGTTTTAAGCTTGGAAATGAAGCCTGGTTACAAATTTTTAAAAATTGATGAATTTGAATACTTTAACATTGCAGTTCAGTATAATTTAGCTAATTTTACCTAAATATGACAAAACCAGTAAAAAAATTCATTCAAAATATAGTACTGTACACCAGCATGTTCTTAGCGGGTTTTAAGCTTGGAAATACAGCCAAATTACACATTCCTAAAAATTGATGAATTTGAATACTTTAACATTGCAGTTCAGTATAATTTAGCTAATTCTACCGAAATATGACAAAATCAGTGAAAAAATTCATTAAAAATATATTACTGTATACCAGCATGTTCATAGCGCGTTTTAAGCTTGGAAATACAGCCTGGTTACAAATTTTTAAAAATTGATGAATTTGAATACTTTAACATTGCAGTTCAGTATAATTTAGCTAATTCTACCGAAATATGACAAAATCAGTGAAAAAATTCATTAAAAATATATTACTGTATACCAGCATGTTCATAGCGCGTTTTAAGCTTGGAAATGAAGCCTGGTTACAAATTTTTAAAAATTGATGAATTTGAATACTTTAACATTGCAGTTCAGTATAATTTAGCTAATTCTACCGAAATATGACAAAATCAGTGAAAAAATTCATTAAAAATATATTACTGTATACCAGCATGTTCATAGCGCGTTTTAAGCTTGGAAATGAAGCCTGGTTACAAATTTTTAAAAATTGATGAATTTGAATACTTTAACATTGCAGTTCAGTATAATTTAGCTAATTTTACCTAAATATGACAAAACCAGTAAAAAAATTCATTCAAAATATAGTACTGTACACCAGCATGTTCTTAGCGGGTTTTAAGCTTGGAAATACAGCCAAATTACACATTCCTAAAAATTGATGAATTTGAATACTTTAACATTGCAGTTCAGTATAATTTAGCTAATTCTACCGAAATATGACAAAATCAGTGAAAAAATTCATTAAAAATATATTACTGTATACCAGCATGTTCATAGCGCGTTTTAAGCTTGGAAATACAGCCTGGTTACAAATTTTTAAAAATTGATGAATTTGAATACTTTAACATTGCAGTTCAGTATAATTTAGCTAATTCTACCTAAATATGACAAAATCAGTGAAAAAATTCATTAAAAATATATTACTGTATACCAGCATGTTCATAGCGCGTTTTAAGCTTGGAAATGAAGCCTGGTTACAAATTTTTAAAAATTGATGAATTTGAATACTTTAACATTGCAGTTCAGTATAATTTAGCTAATTCTACCTAAATATGACAAAATCAGTGAAAAAATTCATTAAAAATATATTACTGTATACCAGCATGTTCATAGCGCGTTTTAAGCTTGGAAATGAAGCCTGGTTACAAATTTTTAAAAATTGATGAATTTGAATACTTTAACATTGCAGTTCAGTATAATTTAGCTAATTTTACCTAAATATGACAAAACCAGTAAAAAAATTCATTCAAAATATAGTACTGTACACCAGCATGGTCTTAGCGGGTTTTAAGCTTGGAAATACAGCCAAATTACACATTCCTAAAAATTGATGAATTTGAATACTTTAACATTGCAGTTCAGTATAATTTAGCTAATTTTACCGAAATATGACAAAATCAGTGAAAAAATTCATTAAAAATATATTACTGTATACCAGCATGTTCATAGCGCGTTTTAAGCTTGGAAATGAAGCCTGGTTACAAATTTTTAAAAATTGATGAATTTGAATACTTTAACATTGCAGTTCAGTATAATTTAGCTAATTCTACCTAAATATGACAAAATCAGTGAAAAAATTCATTAAAAATATATTACTGTATACCAGCATGTTCATAGCGCGTTTTAAGCTTGGAAATGAAGCCTGGTTACAAATTTTTAAAAATTGATGAATTTGAATACTTTAACATTGCAGTTCAGTATAATTTAGCTAATTTTACCTAAATATGACAAAACCAGTAAAAAAATTCATTCAAAATATAGTACTGTACACCAGCATGGTCTTAGCGGGTTTTAAGCTTGGAAATACAGCCAAATTACACATTCTTAAAAATTGATGAATTTGAATACTTTAACATTGCAGTTCAGTATAATTTAGCTAATTCTACCGAAATATGACAAAATCAGTGAAAAAATTCATTAAAAATATATTACTGTATACCAGCATGTTCATAGCGCGTTTTAAGCTTGGAAATGAAGCCTGGTTACAAATTTTTAAAAATTGATGAATTTGAATACTTTAACATTGCAGTTCAGTATAATTTAGCTAATTTTACCTAAATATGACAAAACCAGTAAAAAAATTCATTCAAAATATAGTACTGTACACCAGCATGTTCTTAGCGGGTTTTAAGCTTGGAAATACAGCCAAATTACACATTCCTAAAAATTGATGAATTTGAATACTTTAACATTGCAGTTCAGTATAATTTAGCTAATTCTACCGAAATATGACAAAATCAGTGAAAAAATTCATTAAAAATATATTACTGTATACCAGCATGTTCATAGCGCGTTTTAAGCTTGGAAATACAGCCAGGTGACAAATTCATAAAAATTGATGAATTTAAATACTTTAACATTGCAGTTCAGTATAATTTAGCTAATTCTACCGAAATATGACAAAATCAGTGAAAAAATTCATTAAAAATATATTACTGTATACCAGCATGTTCATAGCGCGTTTTAAGCTTGGAAATGAAGCCTGGTTACAAATTTTTAAAAATTGATGAATTTGAATACTTTAACATTGCAGTTCAGTATAATTTAGCTAATTTTACCTAAATATGACAAAACCAGTAAAAAAATTCATTCAAAATATAGTACTGTACACCAGCATGGTCTTAGCGGGTTTTAAGCTTGGAAATACAGCCAAATTACACATTCCTAAAAATTGATGAATTTGAATACTTTAACATTGCAGTTCAGTATAATTTAGCTAATTTTACCGAAATATGACAAAATCAGTGAAAAAATTTATTAAAAATATATTATACCATATGTTCATGTTCATAGCGCGTTTTAAGCTTGGAAATACAGCCTGGTTACAAATTTTTAAAAATTGATGAATTTGAATACTTTAACATTGCAGTTCAGTATAATTTAGCTAATTCTACCTAAATATGACAAAATCAGTGAAAAAATTCATTAAAAATATATTACTGTATACCAGCATGTTCATAGCGCGTTTTAAGCTTGGAAATGAAGCCTGGTTACAAATTTTTAAAAATTGATGAATTTGAATACTTTAACATTGCAGTTCAGTATAATTTAGCTAATTTTACCTAAATATGACAAAACCAGTAAAAAAATTCATTCAAAATATAGTACTGTACACCAGCATGGTCTTAGCGGGTTTTAAGCTTGGAAATACAGCCAAATTACACATTCCTAAAAATTGATGAATTTGAATACTTTAACATTGCAGTTCAGTATAATTTAGCTAATTTTACCGAAATATGACAAAATCAGTGAAAAAATTCATTAAAAATATATTACTGTATACCAGCATGTTCATAGCGCGTTTTAAGCTTGGAAATACAGCCTGGTTACAAATTTTTAAAAATTGATGAATTTGAATACTTTAACATTGCAGTTCAGTATAATTTAGCTAATTCTACCTAAATATGACAAAATCAGTGAAAAAATTCATTAAAAATATATTACTGTATACCAGCATGTTCATAGCGCGTTTTAAGCTTGGAAATGAAGCCTGGTTACAAATTTTTAAAAATTGATGAATTTGAATACTTTAACATTGCAGTTCAGTATAATTTAGCTAATTTTACCTAAATATGACAAAACCAGTAAAAAAATTCATTCAAAATATAGTACTGTACACCAGCATGTTCTTAGCGGGTTTTAAGCTTGGAAATACAGCCAAATTACACATTCCTAAAAATTGATGAATTTGAATACTTTAACATTGCAGTTCAGTATAATTTAGCTAATTCTACCGAAATATGACAAAATCAGTGAAAAAATTCATTAAAAATATATTACTGTATACCAGCATGTTCATAGCGCGTTTTAAGCTTGGAAATAAAGCCTGGTTACAAATTTTTAAAAATTGATGAATTTGAATACTTTAACATTGCAGTTCAGTATAATTTAGCTAATTTTACCTAAATATGACAAAACCAGTAAAAAAATTCATTCAAAATATAGTACTGTACACCAGCATGGTCTTAGCGGGTTTTAAGCTTGGAAATACAGCCAAATTACACATTCCTAAAAATTGATGAATTTGAATACTTTAACATTGCAGTTCAGTATAATTTAGCTAATTCTACCGAAATATGACAAAATCAGTGAAAAAATTCATTAAAAATATATTACTGTATACCAGCATGTTCATAGCGCGTTTTAAGCTTGGAAATGAAGCCTGGTTACAAATTTTTAAAAATTGATGAATTTGAATACTTTAACATTGCAGTTCAGTATAATTTAGCTAATTCTACCGAAATATGACAAAATCAGTGAAAAAATTCATTAAAAATATATTACTGTATACCAGCATGTTCATAGCGCGTTTTAAGCTTGGAAATGAAGCCTGGTTACAAATTTTTAAAAATTGATGAATTTGAATACTTTAACATTGCAGTTCAGTATAATTTAGCTAATTTTACCTAAATATGACAAAACCAGTAAAAAAATTCATTCAAAATATAGTACTGTACACCAGCATGTTCTTAGCGGGTTTTAAGCTTGGAAATACAGCCAAATTACACATTCCTAAAAATTGATGAATTTGAATACTTTAACATTGCAGTTCAGTATAATTTAGCTAATTTTACCTAAATATGACAAAACCAGTAAAAAAATTCATTCAAAATATAGTACTGTACACCAGCATGTTCTTAGCGGGTTTTAAGCTTGGAAATACAGCCAGGTTACAAATTCCTAAAAATTGATGAATTTGAATACTTTAACATTGCAGTTCAGTATAATTTAGCTAATTCTACCGAAATATGACAAAATCAGTGAAAAAATTCATTAAAAATATATTACTGTATACCAGCATGTTCATAGCGCGTTTTAAGCTTGGAAATGAAGCCTGGTTACAAATTTTTAAAAATTGATGAATTTGAATACTTTAACATTGCAGTTCAGTATAATTTAGCTAATTCTACCGAAATATGACAAAATCAGTGAAAAAATTCATTAAAAATATATTACTGTATACCAGCATGTTCATAGCGCGTTTTAAGCTTGGAAATGAAGCCTGGTTACAAATTTTTAAAAATTGATGAATTTGAATACTTTAACATTGCAGTTCAGTATAATTTAGCTAATTTTACCTAAATATGACAAAACCAGTAAAAAAATTCATTCAAAATATAGTACTGTACACCAGCATGGTCTTAGCGGGTTTTAAGCTTGGAAATACAGCCAAGTTACACATTCCTAAAAATTGATGAATTTGAATACTTTAACATTGCAGTTCAGTATAATTTAGCTAATTTTACCTAAATATGACAAAACCAGTAAAAAAATTCATTCAAAATATAGTACTGTACACCAGCATGTTCTTAGCGGGTTTTAAGCTTGGAAATACAGCCAGGTTACACATTCCTAAAAATTGATGAATTTGAATACTTTAACATTGCAGTTCAGTATAATTTAGCTAATTCTACCGAAATATGACAAAATCAGTGAAAAAATTCATTAAAAATATATTACTGTATACCAGCATGTTCATAGCGCGTTTTAAGCTTGGAAATACAGCCAGGTTACAAATTTTTAAAAATTGATGAATTTGAATACTTTAACATTGCAGTTCAGTATAATTTAGCTAATTCTACCGAAATATGACAAAATCAGTGAAAAAATTCATTAAAAATATATTACTGTATACCAGCATGTTCATAGCGCGTTTTAAGCTTGGAAATGAAGCCTGGTTACAAATTTTTAAAAATTGATGAATTTGAATACTTTAACATTGCAGTTCAGTATAATTTAGCTAATTTTACCTAAATATGACAAAACCAGTAAAAAAATTCATTCAAAATATAGTACTGTACACCAGCATGGTCTTAGCGGGTTTTAAGCTTGGAAATACAGCCAAATTACACATTCCTAAAAATTGATGAATTTGAATACTTTAACATTGCAGTTCAGTATAATTTAGCTAATTTTACCGAAATATGACAAAATCAGTGAAAAAATTCATTAAAAATATATTACTGTATACCAGCATGTTCATAGCGCGTTTTAAGCTTGGAAATGAAGCCTGGTTACAAATTTTTAAAAATTGATGAATTTGAATACTTTAACATTGCAGTTCAGTATAATTTAGCTAATTCTACCTAAATATGACAAAACCAGTAAAAAAATTCATTCAAAATATAGTACTGTACACCAGCATGGTCATAGCGGGTTTTAAGCTTGGAAATACAGCCAAATTACACATTCCTAAAAATTGATGAATTTGAATACTTTAACATTGCAGTTCAGTATAATTTAGCTAATTCTACCGAAATATGACAAAATCAGTGAAAAAATTCATTAAAAATATATTACTGTATACCAGCATGTTCATAGCGCGTTTTAAGCTAAATGAAGTTTTTGTGTTGTCTTTCAAATAAGTAAATGCCACTCTTATATTGCTTAAACTGTTATTTATGGGAGTGTTTGTCTGTGAGCTGATTAATATCTTAGTAATTTTTTTTGTTAATATAAAAAGTAATGAACGTTTTTTCTTTGTTCCAGGGTGTTGCTCCTACTGCCCAGAGAGCCGCTGTCATTGCAGGTGTAGAATTGGCAGTATATGATATCTCAAAGAAAAAGTTAATAATGTCAAATTGGATGAAAGATAACATAATCACTCATTTTGTGTAAGATACATTTTTTTTAAAAATTATTTAACTTGTGATAATCCTTTAATTTTCTTTATTTATAATGTCTCCAATCGCTGCATGTGTATATATGTGTGCATCAAATTTTTGAACTGAAAAAGAAAAAAAATTGAATTATAACTAATCTTTTGCACTCAATCAACAATGAATCTGCATACTATGCTAACTAAAAATAATTCTGAGTTTGATTTATTCTTGCTAGTTTCTAAACGGAAAAATTATACTGCCTTTCATCCATAATAATAAACCTTAATCTGAGGCTTGTTTTTCAACGTCAAAAATTAATTGTCTCATATTAGAAAAATATTAGTTTGAATTTTGACCGCTCAGATGTGTGTGTAAAGGAAATGACCGAATGTGTAGAAACGGTAGGATGATTGTGTTTGGAGAAATTGGTGAGTGTTATGTAGTGGCAAAGATAATGGAATAGAATAGATGCATTAACGAAACGCATGGGGAGTTATAGAAATGGGAGAACTAGTAATGGAGAGTAAAAGAGTTTAAATGGTATATAAAAGTGCAACAGAATATTGGTTGTGAGCTAGTTTATGAGCACAGCGCAGGCACAAAATGTACTGTTCAAATGCTCGAACAGGATTGTTAGCGCTAGGGTAATACACATAAATGGTAAAATGTAGAGTGTTTCAATTCACATGTTATGTAAGGTTAAGGCATAGAAAACATTAGGCATCTGGTTAGAATTGAAATGCAAATGCGTCTGCAAGCTTGAAAAAGGGTGGGTAGCTGTGCGGGCTCCTTTGGTTTTATGCTGGGTTTGGGAAAGAATGGGTGGGGGTTGGTGTATAAAGGCTGTCGTGGGTTGACAAAGATTACAGGTTGAGGAAATGGGACTGAGCAGATAGAAAGAATTTGGTAAAAACCTGGGTGGGGAACAGCAGGGTTGGAAGTATTAGGTGGCTAACAGGTTTCAATCTGGGCGTGGGGTAGCTGAGAGATTCTCGACTCTTTAAAAGGAGAGAAGCCATAGCGCATCACATCGCTATAATACGCAGGTTCGAAGCGGCTGAACCCCAAAACTTATGCCATATTCTTTAAGAAACCTACATTACAATATATATATTTTTTATTTGTATGGCTTATTTTTCTACTCTCCTTTTTTCTTTTAATTCAACTTCTTTACTTTTTTCTTATCCCTCAAAATTATCTCATTTGTTATTTTCTTTTTTATATTATGCATTCATTTTATTTCTTTTATAAATATATTGAGGCTAAATTTTTCTAGCTATGAACTTTATAAGTATACAATAATTCAGTATATTTACTATTTTATATCTTTCAGATATTTCAATTGTCTGATATTTTTACTACTTTTCATTGTCTGTTGTTGTTGGCTTTTGCTCTGTTGCAGCCTTCTCGAATCATTTTTCAACATATCTTTGCTTCTCATTATTAAAAAGCCCCACCCTTGGCCTTTTTATTTAGCTGCCCTTGGTTTGCTAAGAGTACATTATCAAAACATGTGTATCTCTTCATAGTTTCTGTTTTAATTCTAGTGTAAAATTTCCTGAATGTTTGTATCAATTTATATAATAAGTATTTTCTATGTTGTTCATGTCTATGGATATGATCTGATTCACGGGTTTCTAAAATCATATTGTGGCAATTTAGATGTTTTAGCTATACTCAAATCGTCTCTATTTCTTCTTGTATTAAATTCTCACAAATATTTATATTAGGGATCAAATCATAAATTGCAGTAAGTAATATGCAGCTAAAGCTGAAAGTTTTCTATGGTTTATGCATTGGTAAAAGTTCACTATTGCTCTCATGTGGCAAAATACTACAAAGACCTTATTTAAATAAGGCATGAAATATCTAACTGAAAATGGGTGCCAATTTTAGTTATCAAGCTATCAAATAAAGTAACTTGCTTTTAGTGCAGGTTTATCGCTGGTTGGCTGGAGCAATCGCATTCAATCCTATGTGATGTTGTCAAGGCAAGTATTATTTTATTGAGTACCAATCACTGAGATATGGGTTTGTCTAGGCTTAACGCATGCCAACGATGTCTGCTAGGGTAAAAAGGAAATACAAACCTTTAATTTTAGACTCGTCTGATGAATCAGAGAAACTAAAAGCAGCTGCTTTGAATGGAACTAAATCATCTGAAGTGATTTATACTAGTTCGGTGGACTGTTTAGTACAAGTAAATATATCATTTGGTTCTGATATTATTTATTTATTTATTTTTATCTATTATTACTCTGATAAATATAAACATGATGCAATAGATATCAATCAAGATAGAGGAAAGGGAAAGACTTAACAATAATATTAATATTGTCTGTAATTCTTTATTATTTTATACAATGCTTTTATGATCCAGTATTGAAAGTTTCAATTTCTCCAACAATCTTCTTCAGAACTTCATGTAAGATTGCTGGAGCAACGTAAACCTTCAATAGTGAATGTAAAAAGCAGTGTATAAACTAATAAAGAATATACATGATATTAATATAGTATGGATTGTAATGCAATAAGAAAGATAAAAGTGACAAAGATGTAACAGAGATGATGTAAGAACCTTGCATAAAAAATCAAGATATCTGAAGAAAAGTCTTTGGAAGGGATAGATAATGTTTGAATTTAGGTGCTGACAACATCAAACAGTTTAAAAGTAAAAACAATTAAAATTAAAATAAAATACGACATCTCATAATTAGATGAAAATTATATAACACAGTAAGATATAGCATTATGTTTTTGTTTTTGCCAGATTGTACTACTTTTTTTAATTTTTGATAATGTTTATAACAAACAGTTCAATGTTTACTTTACTCCAGAGCTACATATTTTAAGCTTGAGTAATGAACAGGCACTAGATAATAAACCTTTTATATCTATTCCCGTAGATTAGCTTTTGGTTTATGTTCTTCATTAGTGAGGATTTGGGTTTAAAATTAGAACTAATACATTTTACACTTTCTCAGCATCCACTTTAACTTCTTTAAATTATCAAGTCAATAGCTTGAAATTTTAAAAAAATATAAAGATTTTTAACTCAAGCCAATTTGCTTCTACAATTATCTAAAATTTGATCGCCATTATCACATGGCTTTGTAAGTTAATTGTTTATCAACGTTAACATTTTTATTTATTTATAATTACAAGCTTCCCAGTGGTTTAATTTATTTTAAAATGCATTACAATAAGATAAAGAATTACCAGAAGATACAGATTTCTGCCAAATTTAAAATCCCAAGATCTCAATGCAAGAGTCTTCAATAGATGTAATGGTAAACTTGATATTGAGTAAACATTTGTGCTTAAAGTTCAATTTGTCTCCATCTATAGGCTTGTATATCTAAAGCATTTTAGGCTGAAATATTAAATAATACATGACTAAATGTCAATGTCTGGTAGATATACATTGACAATAAATTTAAAGCACAATGCTTTTCAGGAACAAATATTTGTTTATTCTACTCCAGTAATCATTAAGTACAAGTTGATGGTGCTTATTTAATAAGTCATGGTATTATATAATCATATCTGTTTCAGGCCATCATTAATGAAGAGTTAGGATAGATTTAATAACTCACTACCAGCTTTTATCTTTTCATTATTAAGATATAGTAGATGGCAGCAGTGGAATAGTCAAAATTATGTAATGGCATAGGAGAGTGATAGACAAACATGAGAGCATATAGTAATGGGAATATATGGATTTACAGAAAATGAACTGAATGAAGCAAGTAAGAAATTGAAAGGTGGAAAGGCAAGAGGTTTGGATGGATGGCAGCAGAGATGGTAATGAATTTAGGGCAGATGGCAAAATACAAAACTTATCATGTTTTAATAATATAGCATCAAAAGTGAGGTTTTCAGGTAGTTGGAGTAATACAAGAGTAAGGCTTTTATTTAAAGGGAAGGATACGATCAAATTTAAACAATTATAGATAAGTGGTAACTGTGCAGTGCTATGTAAGTTTTCTCATATGTGATGGCTGGAAGGATTGCAAAATGGATGGAAGAAAATAATATAGTAGAGAAAATGCAAGGAGGTTTTTGATCAGATAAGTCTATAGGAGATAGTATATTTGTAGTTACATAACTTATGGATATGAGTAGAATACAGGTAGAGCAGTTGTAGATGTTTTTATAGATATGGAGAGAAGGCATATGATAGAGTAAATAGAAATAGATTTTGAGTAAGTTTAGTAAATTTGGGAATGGATGGAGCTTTAATGGATATTGTTAGCAATTATATGAAAATAATTACTATAGATATCAATAAGGGAATATAGAATCAGTTAAAGTTAAAAATGGAATGAGACTAAGGCGATGTGCTCTGTCACCTATTTTATTTTTGTTGTATTTGAGAGAAATGGAGAGAGCAATAGGAAGAGGCATAAAGATAAAGGAAGAGGCATAAAGATAACATTAATAGGTGGGAAGGGAGTATATACATTGTCGGGTCTTTTATTTGCGAATGATGTTTTTTTGTGTGCAGAAAGAAGGGAAGATATGGAAGTTATGCTGAGGACATGTGCAAAAGGTGGGTTAAGAGATGTGGATTAAATTTACTGAAGAAAAATCAAAAGTAATGATGATTAATACTGGGGAAAGAAAAGTCAAAGAATTTTTACTGGTGGATATAAAGTTAAGTGTGGTGAATAGATATAACTATTTTGGAATCATCTTAAATAATCAGAGAAATTGCTTGGATGAATGGGAGAAAAAATTGATAAATGAAGCAAAGACAAGAAAGGCATTGATAAAGAAATTAACAGTATTATTGTATAATGTAGCTAGAATTGTATGGAAGGAGTGGCAGTAGCAGGGTTAACATATGGTAATAATGCATTATGTGTTAATAAAGGGAAATATATGTATTCAAGCATGAGTGCGTGTGTGACACAATTGTTCCCAAAAGCTATTAATACAAAATAGCTAACTAAAAATAATAAACTAGTTGAGCGCTTTCAAAGGATCTTGCCTTCATAATCATAGCTTGCTAATACATTTAATGATATGCAAATATGCTAATTTCATTTTTTTGATAAAGCATAGCACATGTCCTTCCTATTTATGGCATCATTGTCTCATGAGATAAATAAAGCCTCTTTGATTTTTCTTTTAAGGTCATGTTTCTCTCTACACATAATTGTGGGATTGTCCGGAATGCACTTTTTGAACCCCTCCAAATTCTAACAATTTAATTAATAACACTAAAGACCAAACTCCACCTTTACAGACCCCCCACACAGTATATAATATTGCATGTTCCAACAATAATTGTAAAGACACATATTATGGGGAAAGTAGAGCATCTTTGGCCACACGATTAGCACAACATAAATATTCATACAATAGAGCTCGCAACAATCCTTCTACCTATTCAGTTTTCTATCAGCACCAAAAACACAAGTCACCACAAGTGCATTCCCGACAATCCTACAATAGTGTGTAGAGAGAGACATGACCTTGCAAAGAAAAATCAAAGATGCTTTATTCATCTCATGGCAGATGCCATAAATAGGAAGGACACGTGCTATGCTTTATCAAAAATGGAATTAGCATATTTGCATATCATTAAATGTATTAGCAAGCTATGATTATGAAGGCAGGATCCTTTGAAAGCGCTCAGCTAGTTTATTATTTTTAGTTAGCTATTTTGTATTAATAGCTTTTGGAAACAGTTGTGGTGCACACGCACTCTCGTGCTTGAATATGGTAA